>JARBER010104155.1:0-11313 GCA_030265075.1 Balanus glandula
ACTATTTCATCAAGACTCTTTCTGGATCCGTAGGTAGGATCTATGATCCCAGATGGTCTCTCAACAAATTGTAATGTTGTATCTATGATCTAACTGGATCCCATGAAAAAATATAACAGTAGATATTGGATCCCAGAGAATCCCTCGATTCAATTTTACAATAGATCGTGGATTTCACAAGATCCCATGATAACCAATCAAAATGGATGTATGATCCCAACGGATCTGGGATCCATCAGTCTTCAATTTATATATTATGACATCATTATAATATTTATTGACAACAGATAAAAGCACGTGCTAGTTTCATTTCCAACAAATCGAAAAGTTCTAACAATTACATAAAATATGGGTTCCAAAAATACACATATGTTTAATAGCTGATCCCGGATCCCAGGTGATCTTAATGTGAAATTGAACCTTCGTTCTCGAATCCCGACGGATCTGTCGATAAATGTTGAAAACGGATCTATATCCCAGTGGATCCATTGACAATATGTAAAGGTTGATCTAGGATCTGGGATCCAGATCCCGGGATCCATTCTCGGGATCCGAGCACATGTCTGGTTCCGACAGAGACTCCGATTGAAAAAAATAAGCCGAGAAGCTGACCCAGGAACAATTTATCTCAAAAGGGATATTTATTCACTCTTTTAAACTACTCTTAAATTATGAAAAGGAAAGCTTAACATATTTCTTGCAATTACATTGCAGGAACATTACATTGCATTGCAATAAAGAACGATTATAGATGCTACAGAACGGAACAAATATGTTGTGGAATCTTAAAACTCTAGTGCTAATGTTTACTCAGTCGTCGGGGCGAAGGGTCTTCGTTACGGCCGCAGGACATCAGACGTTTTTTTACTTTGATTGCGCGATTGCTCTTTATCACTCCAGACACAAGATTCAATGTGGGTACGAGTAATGTAACTTTCGCGGTGAAATAAGGAATCTAAAGCTTCACAACAATAGCATTCACATCAGTAAGAAGGAAATCTAAAAAATACATTCGTTTTGGTGGAAAGTGGACATCGTGAAGCAAAGGCATGTGTCATGTAATGAAACGTTCTTATTCATATCACCGAGTATGTACAGCACATCTAAGTTTACATACACTGACGCCAACATTTATGCTCATTCATTCAGAGAACTAAACGACATTTATTATTGTTTGTACTCGTGTGAGCTGTCAGCTGTGAGCTGTGTGAAGCCTGGTAACTTGTAACATATAGTTGAATTTGAATCTTAAAGATCAGATTGATCTCATGAGGGGCCAATTGCTGAGAGATCGCTTGCTTTAAGGTATTTGGTAATACAGTTCAGTCACCACTTCTTCCAAAACGCTGTTGGGTGCGTGTTCTACTTGCGACTTATTGTATGCTACTTTACATTTAACATAACAGTTGGAGTTTCCTTTTAAATGATAAGGTCACTGTCTCACCAGCTCCCCGCGTTACCCCATCAACTTTGAACAGTCTCTGTGTTTAAAGACGATGTTTTACTTCAAGCAACCATGTAGTTTTATAGTTTACAGCACCAATTTGTTCTGAAAGGATCCATCCCTATAATATCGCCGTTCCATTAATTTAGGTATTCTAAGTCAGTATTCAGTTACCTTATGACCAAGCAGTTTTAAAGTCGTCAAAAATCAGTGAGAGGTAACAAAATCAGGAACAATCATCACATAGATCATAACATCAATTTCAAGACTGTCATGAACACCAGGACGTCCGACTTTTTCAACTCTGCTCAAACTCTCACTCCAAACGCTGCCTGTGTCGCGCCCATGTCCGTGCCCACCTTAAACACTCCGCCGGTGAAGCTGACGAGCTTGGAGTCGTCCTTCTCTGGCAGGGAGAAGAGAGAGTCCCGCCGGCTGCCGCCAGCGTCGTACACGCGACTCGGCATCAGAGGCCAGGCCGGCGACGCCGCATGACCCTGTGCTCGGCCTCCACCGGAGCAGGAGACGCCGGAGACCAGGAGACGCGGAGCCGCGCTGTCGAACCGCGGCTGCAGGGACGCCGAGCGGCCGCACCCGGCGCAGGAGAGAGAGGGGTGGACGCCGCTCCATAACCAATCAGCGTGATGCAATATTGTGCCGGTGACGAGGTATTGTGGAGCGGGTTCGATACGGTGATTGGGTGTAATGACCGGGGCAATAAGCCAGGCGACCCACCCGGTCTGGTAGGTAGGTGAGGGTGGAGACTGTGGACGGAGCTCTCCAAAACGGGCTACAGCGAAGGCTTATCGAGTGTGCTAACAGTTATGCTACCTACGCTGTAATCTCATTTCAACAAGGATCAATTTTAGAATCACTTAGGCTTGTTAAAAGTAAAGACATTTGGGATGTAAAAATACAAATTTCTCGTCTCAACTCGTCGAATCAACAATTCAAACGCTATTCTTTTTATCAATACTATCGATTTCAGATCCTGTGAGACTCATTTTTTGGGTGTTAACTTCTGAAAGATTGCCCGAATTGGTATCAAATTTGCGCTTAGTTTAATTCAGCCCTGGTGCTAGTTAGAGGCTTCACCTGCTGACCTCATTGGATAGGAGGACTAGCCAACCAAGGTGGGCCTAGCCCAGTTTGACTCCGCCCACCGGCTGTGACCCGGTCGGCTCTGCGCGGTGCCAGTCGAGCTGCTGCGGGAGCGCGAGGCAGGCACAGTAAGGCCGAAAGCTGCGTAGTGACAGGCTAAGAGCCTTGCCTTTAATTATGACCACACATGCTTTTGTTTGTGTTGTGCTGTTTTCGCTGTTGCTATTGCCTTATCAATTTTACCTAAATAATTATTTATAAATATATACTTGTATTTTAGTCATATGATTGCTTGTTACCTCGATATTTCCACACACAAAAAACATGGATCAGCCATTTAGCTAATGTGATCATTAAGCAACTATCACTCAATGCAGAGAGGTGAGAGAGAAAGAGCGCTATCATTATTCGTTCATTGTGTAGTATTTAAATTACTGATTACTTTTACATCTTCATCAAATTCATGAACAGACCAGAGTCCCCGTCGGCAGCGTCTCCCAAGTTGATGATGACGGCTTATATTTCAACTGAGCGGATGTTGCCAGTGTTCAAATACATACTCAGAGGTGGTCAACTTCCGTTGGACCGTTACTCCGTTACTAATGTAACTATTTTTTCAGTAACGGAGTAACGGGCTCGTTACTTTTCAAAGCAGGTAACGGACTAAGTGAATTCCGTTACTTTATAATCGTGTCCGTTACTCCGTTACTTTTGTATTGAGATAGTAAGCCGGCGTAAAATTGACGGTCACCACTGGCGGGGAAATTAGAGGCAGCATATATAACCTATTTTTTTACCGAAAATATATCATATTAGGTTATATGAAGTCAGTGACCTCTTAGTTCAGTAACCTCGGTTGAACTGCCGAAGAATCTACCCCAGAGTATGCCCTATTGATCATACTAGTGGCCAGTTTGATCGAATTATCGAACTGGGGTAAAACCGTAGTAAGCATAATATGAGTATTTTTTTAAACTTGGAAAAGAGCTACGTTTCCACTAGGATACGAGCCCAGACCTTTCTTTCTTAAACAAAAAGCTTGGCTGATATGCAAACCACTGCACTGTAGAAGCAGACACTCCACTGTAAAATATGGCTTTCGGAAATGCACGTCGGTGTTATGGAGGAGCTTGGATCGCAATAGATCCCAATGGGTCGTGATGAAGGGTGGGGGTTACGGATGACAGCTGGTTACCGAAATTAATCAGAAATATCGAGAGAGAAAAATAAATACAGCTTTTCAAATTTATGTATATTGTTTAGAGCTGCTGCGAGGAACATTATTATATGAAAGAATATCATTTGTATGATGATCTTAACCTCGTAATATAAAACAGATCAAATTATTATAGAAAACACTTTTAATTGATTATATTTCAGCCACAGGCCTTTTTCAAAACAAAATAAATGAATGAATCTGCGATATCTACATGATAAAGCAGAGACACTCTGTTTTATCATGTAGACATCGCAGATTCATTAATTTATTTTGTTTTGAAAAAGGCCTGTGGCCGAAATATCATCAATTAAAATTGTTTTCTATAATCATTTGATCTGTTTTCTATTACGAGGTTAAGGTCATCATACAAATGATATTCTTTTGGAATTTATGTCAATTTCGTAACCGCCGACCAGGGATTCCCTTTGTGAAAAGCATACTTATTTCATTGCATGCCTTCTATGACAGATGCTGAGATACTGAGATGATGTGTGCTGAACAGTTCCTACATCAGCCAACAGATGTCGCCGAAAGATAACGCCTGACGCATGCTGTACCGCATTACTGAGTAGTTCCAATGCCAGCCAATAGATGTCGCCGAAAGATAATGCCAGAGCATGCTGTACCGCATTGCTCAATAGTTCCGATAGGCACTCGAATTATCGCCTAATATAATTATCGCAGATGCCAACGATACTTACCATGTTTCCACCGATTCTTTTTCAATCGTCTGACACAATACTGTTCCAACTGAGTCATGCGTTCATCATTTTTCTTGCAGTAGTATATATGTTAACGTCATGTCGTATGGTATCTGTTAATCTGTGAAGGGTACCACTCCCGTGATACTTGACCAGGATCTCTCCCCAGATCCTCGCACAGACACGATTGAAATCAAAGCAAAACTGTATTCCCCTGCAAACTGACTTAAAATCAAGTCGTCCACTTCGCCGCCTTGTATGCTATGTAACAAAGGCAAACACGTATCGGATTGTCCACCTTTATCATAGAGTTGTCTATAAATGTGAAATATCACACTGAATGCGACAGTATCCGCGCTTTCTGAGCGCCGCGAGATAAGCGGAACGCAGAAGAAATTCGCTCCCTGTTTGTCGCCCGTGTCGCTGTCACAGCGCGACCTGCGTTGTCAGGTATGCTGGAGCCGCCGGCGGCTGACGCCGGCGTTATAAACCTGTCAATGTCGCGTCGCACGTTCTCATACTGAAAGTTCTCGTCCTGGAACCGCAGCCGCAATACATCGAGTACAGTGCAGCGATGAAGTCAAAACGTCAGAGCTAAATAAAATCGTAGTCTGTCCCACATGGTAGACTACCCGCAATACACCCATGTATTGTGGCACAGTATACAACCAGCACATAAATGAATATCAATATTTATATATGGAACAACTTTTGTATGGCGTTGGTCTGCAGTCATGGCTTATGATGGTCAATCGGGTAATGATACATGATCTGATGGTCATATAGTTAAGCCACAACCAATAATAATGCCATTTCGGTCAGTCCAGGTGCAACCCCAATCACATAAAATTTCATGCGCCTCTGCAAACAGTGTCGATGACTGCTTAATATTAGATCATATGAGTTGCTACATATTCAAGAGTTAAATTTCTTTGCCGCCAAATGATGGTGTCTCTTTGGTCAGTCCATTTACAACCCTAATCAAAAGGTATAGCCTTTTATCTTGATTCTTCGCGATCTTTTTTTATGATCATAAGCGAAGGCTATCTAAATAATAATTTGAAGACATAATAACATAACATATACTGAACATATTGTTATAAACATCATATTGTAAAATCACCACCAATTTGAAATATGCGCTACAAAATGTCTTTGACACTGCACGAAAAAATAGTATCAGCTCATCGGAGGTCGCAAACTCAGCGGAAACAATTAAAATCACCTACTGACACGTTGGCCGGTTGAATGATCATATGATACTTATAAACACACACACGGAAAGAGCATACGTTGCGAGCGTGGATTCCGTGGAACGACAGTTGCGTCTGAAATGACTTGTAAGAAAAAGGTCTTATGTCACGGGTCACTGAGGTTTTCAATTTTCAGAGTACGTGTAATCGTCCTTCCGTGGTATATGATAAAACAAATATGAGCGGCCCGGCCCAACGCGTCCCACCCGACCAATGGTGACGTTTTTGAGAGGCTCATATTTCTGCAACCGCACGTCCGTCTGATTGTTAAGCGGTCTTCTTTTGCTAAGTAGCCCCAGCCACGCTTCCCTGTTTGACAATAGAACCAACCCATGTGGGCGACTACCTTTGCGTGCGGCGCGTGCCGTGCGAAGAGTGTAGCAACATGTTGTGTGGCGAGAACTCCGCAACGGCTGGGCTGATTGTGTGTTATTCTGGACCTATCAACCGTGATCCGACACCTTCCCAAAGCTCAAGGGTGTAGTGTCTCTGCAGTGGCTAACCCTTGCCCGGACAGGGCGTTGATGCAAAACCTCTGAGGGTGTTCTGCGATAAGCGCTGAGCCGTTCATTTTATCGAGCTGAAACTTTCAGTGGTCTCTGGTGCATAATTTTCGCATCTTCTGGTGAAAAAATTGATCGATTCATGTCAGGTCATGGAGTTATGACGTCATAATGAGGAACAACCTCGGACCTATTTTCGACTAATTCCTCCATATCGTGACTTTACGTGTTGCCGCGGACCAGATTTTTTGTATTTAAGTATGTGAGGCCAGAATGTGATGACATATAATTATGGCCTTTCTCCGTGACCTTTCCAGGATCATCTCTGGTCACTGACCTCGACTGACCTCATGTTGACCTCTAGTTACATGAGTCGTATTTATAGGGAATTATTGAGCTACGAATCTGAAGTATTCGACATTGTATCCCCCAACATAATCATTGATTGCTTATTGACACTTAAGGCAGCACTCAAGTTTTACACTGACCCAGGACGACCGAGGATGACCCAGGATAACCCAGGATGACCCAGCGTGACCCATTATGAACTTCCGCGACACGGCGCATGTCTCTAGGGGTTTGTTGAGCTTCTGAATTTGAATTCGTCGACCATTCTACTGCTCTTTTGCAAGCACGGTTAACAGTAATGGTCGATAATATTGACCGAGAAAGTGAAGTGGCGGGGATGTAGGTACTTATCATGGTTTGGTTGGTCCCGACCTGACTGCAGAAGTGCATCTTTACCATGTTTTTGAATATGCTGTATGTTCATTGTTTTCGTGCAAATTTGATACTAAACATGTATGTACAATGGTACATTGTTGCTTATTGTTTTATTTTCGTCCGACAACGTATCATTTCGAACAGTAACGCTGTTTGACGCTGGTCTGCAACCGACGAATTTGCCGATCACGGCCTGGGCGCGTGACGCTGTTCCGTTGGAGAAAACCATGCCCGAACTATTGAACAAAAACAGAGTAAGTACAACCTTTCCTATGCAGAATTGAGCGATAAATACGTCTGTGCAAGTTTCGTGTTGATAAATTGCATGGTTTTCTCGATACGGTCCTGTAATGCTTGAGAAAGGATGCATCTTTGTAGAAATTGACTTTTGACCCGACCTCAGAGGTCACCTGTTGTCCCTGAACTTTCAAAAAATACATAATTCTCTTCCTCTTTTTACAAGCAACACAATCATTTTTTTACGCGAAGATCTACGTCAATCAGGTGCGAAGCGCCGGGGGGGGGGGCGTCGTATCATCCCCCAGACCGTTCGCGTTATGAAATATGCCCTGCCCGGGCGAGGGCTAGGCACCTCTCAGCCGACACTTCCGCACAAGTCAGGGTGAAGTGCTTTTATACGTGCGCTTCTTTTTGTATCTGAAAAACTACTTGCCAGATCGACTTGACAAAATCAAATTTACATTTTCCTTGCGCTCACTCAAGTACGGGATATATTTCCCAAAAGCCGAGAGGATGTGATGCCCTGCATTGGCGAGGGTTGGACTAAAGTAACTTCCGTTCAATTTGGCGTTAAGTAACGGAGTAACGAGAAACGGAACTTTATTTAATGGGTAACGGAGTAACGAGTAACGGAACAACATTTTTGAGTAACGATGCTTACTACTGAAAATACCGTACCTCGAACATTCTGGTCCAGCCGACGCAGCAGCCCAGAACATGCACGTGACAAAGCGCGGCGCCTCGACTCGGCCGGCTCTGGTGCACTGGTGAAGGTAATCCACATGAGAAAACAGTTTACTGTATCTGGTTGTTGGTCACCCTACTAAAGGTCACCCTACTCCACTGCACTCTTTGTAGTTTTTTCTTTTGCGCTTTATCATTTTATCGTGCCGCTTTTCCATTTTTGCGCTTTCTTCTTTGACGTTTTCCGGGTTCTCAGCTGTGGCTTCCCGAGTGCTTATGCACTGTCATGGCAACGATACACAAGCCACTTGAAAGGTAGCACGGCAAAGTGTAAAAATGCAAGAGCTTTCAACTGATCAACATTTTATAATTTTTTGCTGTTTTGTGTTTGCTTATTCGTTTCCATTCTGCATTTCTGATGACACTTTTGCACTTCTACGTTTCGATTTTGATGTTTATATACCGATTAGGCACTTTTTCGTTTTATACTCTCTTATTTGGTTAGTGGTGCCCGCACTGGTTATTGGCACGTAGTGAACATATTTATGAACGCGAAAAGTGCAAGGTCGACCTGATAAAAAAAGTGAAACAATAAATTGCACAAACGCGTAGTGGAGCCCGGCAGTAGCACTTAAAATTATACATTTTAAGTGCTTCTGCCATCGCGAAAAAAGAGCGTTTGCACCGTCTGAGGCTAATAGCAGTGGTTGGTAATAGGTAAACACATTTACTTGGTAACTTAATACACATCATGAAAACAGCTTCACAAGCCGAATCGCTAGATCTTCCCTCATAGACGCCGTGTTAAAATATTGTCGACCTGCGTTCGTAGGCTGCTCCGCACGACAGCAATGTATTACGGCACAGCATACAGTGCCAAAGATTCAATTAGTGGCCTGTATGATCCACCGATGTCTGATGCTTTGATTAATCTTATCTTAAAATCCAGTAAAGAGACAAATAACGTTTCATTATTATATAAGCAGGCCAGTAACTCACAGGTGCACTGCCTCATTGCTAAAACAGTGAACCAGTCAGACGCATTTTCGATATCATTTCCGGGCGGGTCAGGTGTGTTTGTGACAGTGTAAGTAGAACCAGGTGTTTGAATGGACGAATCGCCATCTATTGTCCCGGCAACGTCCAATTAGCGATAAATCAGCCCACATAGACACCTGGTCACCAGTTCAAGTGTTACTGTGTTGTCATGGAAACCAGACGGCGAATATTTCCCTCCAACGAATGTGGTGAGTAGATTACGCAACGTAGCAGGAGTACAAGTGGGACATGATGAAATACACTAGAACCTAGTGTGAGGCCTTGATGTATGCATGTGCGACACAAGCCAGGTTTAGATATTGAGTTAAGCCTTTTCTGAGCTTCAGACTATTCTTTCATGCTCCCTAGATGGGCCTATAAGACCTATGGACGTCTATTATGGTAAGTCTGTTGTATGTCTAAAATGACTTTTTTTTGCCCCGAAGGAAGCTTATTCAAGAATTTAGAAATGCAACAGGGCTTTGTGCTCACATGTACTTTTAAGCTTATTAAATCCCTTCGTAAAACTGGGGCAGGCTCTTGGCATAGGAGGAACATTGTTAAAGCTCCAGGTGCCGGTTTTCATCGACCGCTGTCTAGACTAAGCTGGAGCAACGGTGCAGGGGAGAGGGCAGCTGTTTTCGGGCTTCAGCCGCTTAACTGCAGTGGTACTCGAATCTCATAGACCTATTAATTAGCACAGCAAGCGATGCAAAGGTCAATATTTACATGTATATATAAACAGGGTGTTCATTAATCAATGAAATAAAGTAGATGGCCACGAGAAAGATAATTTGTGTCCTCACGTGAAAAAACTGCACAGTATGTTTTCGAAAAATGCTGATCAATTGCAATTATATCATCCCAATCATCGTGAGCCACGTGTCTCTCCTACAGGAGGTCCTCGAAGTAGCTGCCTTTTTTCAGCCACGCAATGCTCTACGCGACGCCATGTGTGTCGGCCGATTTTTTTCCAGAGCCTCTCTCCGCTCATCCCAGCGGTGAACCCCTCCAAAATATTTTCCTTTCCTGGTGTGTCTGCGGCTCCATTTCCACCACATGGTTGAGAGCTTGGACCAGAAGGAAAGGTACAGGCGGGACATATCAGGGCTTCACCTGGGCCAGTGATGGGCAGTTCCTCAGAAGATGATTCGATCGCCGAATTTTGATCCAAGGACGTTAACCACAATCCAGACACGTGACAGGGAGTGCTGTACATGCTGGACACTTGGACCTCTTGAACATGTTCTCCTGAATTATCCTTCAAAAAAGCCTTGAACCCTGCCAATTCTTTATCAGACGTCGGACTACCTTGAAGGATACACACTGTGTACACAGGGCCGTATTGCTGCAACAGTTATAAATTTCTCGATCAGTATGTGGAAAGCGTCTGGCAGAGACACAACTGCTGGTTTCTAAGGGAATATCTGGACTATGTGGAGTAAACGGAGCCTCAGACACTCCAATATGTGAAAATATTTGCAGGAATTTGCCGCTGGAATAAGCGAAGAGCAGGTTTGCGAAAAATTGTTCGCCATACATGACGCCGCCCGGAGCTTTGTGTAGCAGAAAAAGGTAGCTACTTCAAGGACTTCCTGTAAGGGAAAAACGTGGCACACGACGATCGAGATGATATAATCGCAAATGACCAACATTTTTCGGAAACATACTGTGCATTTGTTTCATGTGAGGGAAAAATGTATCTTTTTCGTGGCCATCTACTTTATTTCATTTATTAATGAACACCCTGTATATGCACATTTGAGTTCAGGGGGTGCTCGAGCACCCATAAAATCCTTCATTCTCCACTGCTGGCACTTGATCGGTGATTGAATGGTCAGAGTCTCTGCCTAATGAATGAAAGCTCCTGGGTTTGGATACCCAGCTGTTCCCCTTGTCCCTTCCCCAAATCGCAACCCATGCCTATGTCCACCACATCCGAATACAAAACTAAATGAAATTGGGAACTGCGGTGCATATTCCTGATAATGTTTTTTTATTAGAACTGTTACGATTTTGTTTTAGTACACGATGCTCCAGTCCACTTTAAAACTGAGTTGGATCAGCGGAACTCCGATGTTGGGGAAATAATTATGCTAACTACTCTCTAGCTTTAATTATGGTTATTCACATACAAACACCCTTTTATTTGAGCAAACCATGCGGTTTTATACATAAAAAAATAAGAGGTCATAGATAACATGAACTAGGTACTCTAGTTCATGCTATCTATGACGAGACAGAACTGTTAGTAGTTCATGTTACAGGCAATACTAGTAGTTCTAACAAGTAGCAGTTCTGACTATCCTTTTTTCGAAAAAATGTGATCAATCAGATAATATTATTTAACTAAATAACGATGGAGCCACGAATTACGGCGCAGAGCGGCAGCGCCAGGTGTCATTCG
>JARBER010104266.1:0-11312 GCA_030265075.1 Balanus glandula
CCCCCCCGCCTAGCGGCAGGGCTGTCCGCCTCACACGCCAGGGACGCGAGTCCTGCCGGTCACCTCCTCAGCCGACCAGGCGCCGCTCAGTGCTCCTCCACCGCGTCACCTGCCGCTCAGGCGATACCTAACCTAACCCGACACATACATATTACACGCACACACAACTGTCCCGGGACAGGGGTGGAAACGTGGGAACACACGTCAGATTACCACACATCCGTGTGACCGCAGCAGAGAAAGCTCAGGGACCAGGAGTTGTGACACAAGTTTCCCTGACCAGAGGCCAGTTCTTGGAAAACTGGCCTCAGGTGATCAAAATCGACAAATATAGATAATCTTTTTGCATGGCACCAGTGTTCAATGAACGGTAAAAACTATCTTAAGAAAATCGAAAAGCACCACAAAGAAAACTACCATGCAAAGTGAAAAAACAGCCTCAAATATAACACGAGGCTTTCATACAAAGGTAAACAACTCATACGAATACAGCTTAATAGATCATCAGTGGGGTGTCGTAATTAGGATAATAAATTCCTGTTAACACGCCCAGCTCGAATTTCACAATATCCGCACAGACGGCGATACAGCGTCCCAGCTCCCAACTCCAGACCTCCAGCTCGGAGCAAACTTCAGCCTCGTGTCCCCACCACATGTCCGGTCTGGCCAGCCCACGCAGTACACAGCCCACCCCTCACCACACTGTAGACCGTCTCTGACTGGGGTCAGTACTCAGGGCTCGGCGCAGCCTGGCCGTCACACTGTCCCTGGATCACCACCTCCCGCTGACCCAGGCCGGCACGGAGAGCGCGCGACACTCATATCCAGTTCTTTGAGCACGGTCCTGAAAGACCGCCTGAGGGTTCGCCTGCGGAACCCCCACCGACACGTGCCTGGCATAAGTCACAGGTCAAGTGCCTGATGTGAGAGGGTGGCCGTGGTCCTGTGACGGGCCACAGGTTACGGGCCTGTGACGGGCCACAGATCACGGGCCTGTCACGGGCCACGGGCCTGGAGCGGCTCACGGGCCTGGCATGAGCCGCTGGTCTCTGAGCAGAGCAGCGTCCGTCGCATCCCACTGCCCGAGGCTACGAGTCGCCCGTCGACTCATTGTCCTCGTCACTGTCGGAGATCTTGGACTTGGACTTGCGCAGTGTGCCGTCCATCTTGGTGTAGTTGGGCTTGGGGGCGTTGGTTACTCGCGCGTGGTCCAAGCGGTCGTACTCGCTGTCTGAGGACGGAAACAGGCGTGTCAGGAATACTATCAGTCAGGAGGCAAGCAGCGGTGTAAGTACATTTAGACATAGAGTCAAGCACAACTCTCAAAACTCATATCCCTAGAAAACAAGTCAGATATTTGTAAAGAACACCATAACTCCAAAATCCGCAAACAATAGTTTAACGAACCATGATGTGAAACATAGCATAAGAGGATGTACAACACTGTAAAAACATTTAGACTCTACCAGTAAATACGCATGCGGGAAAGCACTGCCATAGCAAATACAGCTCAATACCAGGCGTTGCAGCCAAGTCTCAAAACATTAGTCGTGACAGTCAGCGAGGACACCACTTGCGGAGAGTTGAACTCCTCACGGACGAAGAGAGACGAGCTGCTGTGAGACGAAGCCCGCTGGGCCTGCGCGGCTTGGCTGAGCATGCAGCACTGCGAGCGGATAGCAGCAGGTGGCCGACCTACCTGGCCTCAGGCGGGCCCCTTCCTCTCCTCCGGAGAAGCTCCACTGCACGTCCAACTCCTGCCCGGCCGAGTGGCCACGAGCGCCGGCTGCGGCCAGCAGCGGACTACTGGCACCTGTGTAGACAGAGGTGCGGCACCGCTCTCACCTCTGACCTCCCGACACCTGACCTGACCTGACCTGACCCGACACCGGGCCGCCACCGAGCCGCCGCCGCCAGTCCACATCGCCGCAGCAGCAAAAGCAGTAAACTGATACTCGGACTTTGGTCTGGGATTGCTATCGTCCGAAGATGCCAGTGTAAATGTGTGTTGTTGACATTGTTGCCCACCAAAGTTGAAGCTGCAGTTTTATTTGCAATGGTTTTGTTTTGTGCGAGTTGGACTTTTAACAGAAATCACTAGTAATGAGGTACATCTTAGAGTTCGACGGCTCTCGTCAAGGTTTCTGCAACTTGAATACTATTTTCGCTGAACGCCGACCAAAATGCGAGCATCCTCAGATGAGCAGACGCGGTGGCGGCAGTGCGGCGGCGGCAGCGGCGCAGTGGCGGCGATCAGGGTACCCCGGTACCGGCAGGTTAGTGATGACGCCGGGCTGTGATACCACTGCCCCAGCAGCAGGGGACTGGACAGAGCGCGGAGGTGGAAGCTGGGCAGAGAGGAACGGAGAGAGTTTCGTGACTGGGGAGATAGGCAAACACCACATCACACGGTCAGGAACCGGAAGGAAAGGAAGGACAAGTTATAACACATGTGTACATGGGCAACACATATATGTAGGAGTGAGATGAGGTCGAGCAGTGACGCGGATGGGAAAAGAGATAGCACTGACGTCTCATTAACACACTGTCCGATCAGAGGAGAAACAGAAGAAAGCACGCACTAAATTGCAAATTACATTTAAAATATGTCAAACAAGACACATTCTTTTGGGATCTTTAATAAAGTTGCATAGTTGGGAGCTCCCTTAAACTATATGCAAACATTGAGGAAATTGAATATAGAGGTTTAACCTCCGATCGGAATCAGATCTAGTCAGAGGACGCCAAGGCCTGATACAACAACGCAAAAGACTGAGACTAATTAGGACCGACCGTGACGAACTCAAACCTGGAACACTATCACGTTACCAATATCGCAAACATTGGGCTAATGACCTAATCACGCTGATACCGAACAGAGATCGTGACGCACCAAACGGCATCTACTGAGAGCAAATAGTGTTCGTTACTCTACACTAACCGTAGCCGTATTTCATTCACAGACGGAAGAAGTTTTGATCTGCCGACCATTCACGTGTCATCAAATAACAACTTAGCTGAGCCAGGCTGAGCGTTATCGGCAAGGCAGCAACAAATTCGTTAACTAATTTTCATATAGTGTTAAACCCGACCTCAAGCAGAGTATTGTGTCAGAATATTATCGTCCGGCATCAGTCGCATACCATGCTGATTGTCGGGGGAATCGCACCAAAGCCGTCCTTCAATCGTATCTGTTCCGAACCATGTATATTGATCAGTTTTTTTTTCAAGTATCACTTAAGCTCCCGGAGCTTTGCCTCAGGCTGTAACACTGATAAAACATACGACGCAAGATGTTTATAACTCACTAGACGAAAAACGACGTTGTGAAATTCCCAGTAGTTGAGCTTGATACTAATAAATGTCATATTGATATTCGATTTTATGCAATTACAAAACTGATCTATATCTACATGAAAACATGACAAATAATAGACGTTCATTATATTATAGCGTAAAAGGTTTGTATACTTGTTTCGTTGTTACATCGTCAAGCTTTATGCAAAAAGGTCAATTAAAAGAAAACATGAGAAGCTCGGGATTTAAGTCAGTGAGTTTCACGACAGTGCGTGCGCGTCTCGTCTCCTTCGTCTGTGGTCTCTCTGACTTCGTCTCGTCAGCGGTAACAGGCACGTCGGATCGTCTCCCATGTTACCCCCTGTTACCCCCTACACCTGGCGTCACGTGCACAGACATCAGTTCAGTTAGACGGGGGGGGGGGGAGGGGACGTCTCCGGTCTCTGGCTCGTCACGGTCGCTCAATCAGGGAAGGGCTTGTGAGGCCTACAGAGGCTGGGTAGAGGGGGAAAATCCGACGGGAAAAATGAGAAACTGTAAATAATGCATGAAATAAAATACTTATTCTGAGCTTTTTTCGTAAATTAGCATCAATGCTTTGTGTAATTTTGCCGAATACATCTCAAACAAGGTTTATATTTTGTACAATTGTTTCTTATTTTTCCGATGTCGGTAGCGCCCTTGTTCGGAAAAAGGAGTAATTAGGACAGAGGAAAATGCGATGCGATGAAAAACCATCATGCAAGTACCCTAACACACCAGTATGTAATCGTACGCAGCGAGCGGTAAAAAGTAATCCTGTAACACACATGCAACCACTCGCCCAACAACCATCTGTAATGCCTCAAACGGTCTGCGTATGAGTTAGGTTAGGTTTCACGTCACCACGCAACATGCTGGTTAGGGCTGAAGCTAGTGAGTCTGTCACTCGTGCGTTTGAATGAACCGTGCTAATGAGCCATCCCGCAAACCAGATGGAATGCATGCGCTTGAAGTCTCCTCTGCTATCGATGGGGTCATGTACTCACCCTCCTCCTTCAGAACCTTGGTGCCCTTGATTTCGTCATAGACGTGCTCCATGTTGTTCTTGATGTCAGCCTTCAGATCTTCGATGCTGTTGTAGATGTTGGGGTTGCCGCTGTCGGCGTCCTTGAGCTTTTGCGACAGCAGCGTTGAGTCGTAGCCGACGGCCCCACCTACCGACACATCAGTAAACCGGCCATCAGCCTGACCTTCATCTTATACGATAAGATACCATCGTCTGTTCCGGGTTAAAGCCCAGCTATTGGGGCTTCGTGGCGTGACATTGACCGAAACCAGTCACCATTGGCAAGAACATGTTAACATTACTGACGGCAGACCAGTGAGTCACTTGAGGTTAATTATTTGCGCGGCATATGACTGGCGCGTATGTGCCTAATTATAGTTCATCACCGGCAATCCCCATTAGCGAACGCAAACTTGAACTTACCACCAAACGCATTGAGCGAAATTTAAACTCGGCACGTCACACAGAAAGCTAGTTTCCACTTAGTGAACGGGGGATTTCATTCAGTGAGCAGAGAGCTGAATTACCATCCAAAGCACACTGTGTTGGGATGCGAATGCGACACACTGGCACAGCTGTGCACAGCTGGTCTGCACCAAAGCACATCACTGACGATGCATCAGCGAAATCTGGTAATAACAGCTCGCTGACATCAGCATACACGGACACAAGCGTCTCGTCACCCCGTCTCTGTGTCAATTACACCGCCGGCAAGGGTATCCTTGTTAGACAAGGGCGAACTAGCGTAGAATGAGCCTGGTGCAGCGTAGAGAAAACACAGAGGCTGCTACAGTGGCAGAAGGTAGTGAAGAGTGGCACCCAGGTATACTAACTGAATCGGCTCACCGTGTTCACTGACAATGCGTCACAGTGTTAAAACACGGACCAGCAATGCATAATGGTACATGTGTGATTGGGTGGAGGACAAAAAGCAAGGCGAAAGCAGTACACTGACTAGTGGTGTAAAGGCGATAAAATCGCACATACCTCTGGACAACAGGGCTGCAATAAAAACCCATACATCCATTGAACTTGGAGGACGTCAGACATACAATAATCATCAAATTTAACATTATATTTATTTCTCATTTCATCGTATTTTGGGCCAAAGAAAAAAGTTGAGTTTGGGAATTCAACCTCACATAAACCAGAACCAGCTAAAACGACCAAACGGCGTTTAATCTCGTCAATTTAGGGTGGTATGTATCCATCCACTATCTAAACATAGATCAATAAGCTCCCTATACGTATATCGCAACAACGAACACTATAAACGAAGGCTTTATACCGAGTCTCACATAATATTCAGCCGTTTTCCTCCCACATCCAGACCACCGTCGCATCCACTATCACCATCTTACGCTCTCTGACTGAAATGGACTCCCTCTTGCTCAATCAACTGCCGACGATTCCTCACATTCCACCAGACCTGTTTCCTCGACACCCAGTCCTGAGTCTGTTCCCTCGACACTGAATCCTGAGTCCATCCCTCCACTCCACCGATCCCTCCCAACGCACCTCCCTGTCCACTGCTCGGTACCTGCCCCCCCCCCCCCGCTACTCACCCTCCTCCTCGTCCATAGCCAGCTGTTTGGGGTGCGTCGCGCCGCCCAGGTCGTTCTTCTGCACGGGGATGTTGGGCGGCAGCGGCAGCGGGTCGTGGCGCCCCTTCTCCGGGTACGCGTACACCGGGTTGTCGAAGTGGTGCGGGTCTGAAGGGTCAGGAAGGGCGCCACATGTTAACAATTTCTCCGTGATTCTTCTTCGTGTAAGTCCGGGATAAAAATGAATGTAGAATTGAAATTTCCAAACTAGTATGTGATAGTGTGAGGTGGGTTCGGAATACGAAGCTGCCGCAACAAGTCCCACTTCCACTGTACTCTGAAGTGCAATAATTCAAACAGATAAATCGGCTTGATTGAAACAAATCCGATAATAGTTCTGACAGACTACTGTTCTGCACCGAATTTCACAAACTAAATATGTGATCACTTGCCTAACATACAATGTACCGCACATGTTCACCACCCATTCTTTCCAAGGCACACGTCAACATTACACACCATATCACCATCACTCCTCACCGATGGGGTCTTTGGCCTCCGGGAAGTACTGCACCACCTGGTTCAGCTCCTTCTTCAGCCTGTAGAGCCGGCGGCGGTAATAGACGATCACGAGGATCACCACCAGCGCCACCAGCATCAGCACCGACACCACGATGGCGGCCACGCCGGCCGAGCTCTGGGCCACCGGCGCCGTCTCGCGAGGACTGGCCCTCGGCACGTCACAGTTCTCACCTGCAGGGCACGGCGGGCATAGGAGGTCAGGTCGCGTCACCGGGGGTCACATCAGGTCATGTCGGGATTCAGGGAGTCACGTGAGGCCATGTCATAGTTTCTGTTTTAAATCACACGTTAAAACGACATCGATGTATGCAAATTTCGGAGTGTTAGTGAGCAGGGACGTTAACCATACTTATCATTATTTTCTGTTTTACTCTACGATTTTAGCAACGCTCCAAAATACCCAAACCCTAAAAAGACACCATTTGGAGGACACTGTTATCTCACCGGTATGACCGAATCTGCAGATGTTATCTCACCGGTATGACCGAATCTGCAGATGTTATCTCACCGGTATAGCCGAATCTGCAGATGTTATCTCACCGGTATGGCCGAATCTGCAGATGCATCCATCGGCTGGGTGGCACATGAAGTTGTTGGACTTGCAGTTGCAGGACTCCATGCACTGGTTACCGTAGTAGCCCTCCGGGCAGATTTCTTCACAGCGGTCGCCCGTCCAGCCCAGCGGACACCTGAGGTCGGAGGTCAGATGTCAGAGGTCAGAGACGTGACTGAGAGCGAGTTCTACCCTGTATTATTTCAGAAGCCGCACATAATGGCTCGATTGTTATGTACAAATACAATATCGTTTGGCGATCAAGGAGTGAGACGGGAAGAAACGGTACGCAGACGGAAGGCGAAAGACGATCCTCGCTGGCGCAAATATGTCGCCTTCTGAAGATAAAAAACACCTATTGATGGCTTTTAACCGTGCAAAGCCTTTTTTCACGATACTTTCTAAACCAAATATAAAAGCTTGTGAACACTTTTTTGTCAATATATTCCCTTAAAAACATGTTGAGATTCGAATCACTTCTCATTGACTCGTAATGTTAACAACACGTGGCACGTGGCGGCACGTGACACGTACCTGCAGGCTCCGTCCAGCGGTCGGCACACGGCTCCGTTCAGACAGTGGCACGTACCTGCAGGCTCCGTCCAGCGGTCGGCACACGGCTCCGTTTAGACAGTGGCACGTACCTGCAGGCTCCGTCCAGCGGTCGGTACACGGCTCCGTTCAGACAGTGGCACGTACCTGCAGGCTCCGTCCAGCGGTCGGCACACGGCTCCGTTCAGACAGTGGCACGTCTGCGCGCAGCCCATGCCGTACGTGTTGGACGGGCAGAGTTCGCTGCAGCGCTCACCCTTCCAGCCGGGGTAGCAGAGGCATTCACCTGCCGCACAGACAGACACAAACATAGACGGACTCGTCAGGACAGGTGGGCAGACGGATACATTCAGCAAGACGGGAATGTGCATCAATTATTATCAGTATCATTACTTAACGTAGGATTGAATATTATGTGCCATTTCGAAGAGACCGTATATTGCTATTTATAGCAATAGGATCAACCAATTGCTATTTTACCAAGCATATCACAGAGAAAATGAAACAGGACACACGTGCTCCGATGATTGAGACGGGCTCGGCTGTTGGGCGCTGACCTGTGGCGGGGTTGCACTCTCCGTGCTCGGCGCAGTCGCACGTCTTGCGGCACATCAGGCCGTAGGTGTTCTTCGGGCACGCTTCGGAGCAGAGGGCGCCAGCGTAGCCGGGCGCGCAGGGGCACTGGCCCGTCACGTGGTCACAGGTGCCGTTACCTGCCGCACGCGTCCGGCACACGTCACACACCGCACGTCACACGGGACGCCCTGTCACGAGCGGAGCCAGAGGCGCGCCGGTCCGCCGGGCTCGGCTGAAAGGGGTCACGTGAGGATGGTGTCCTGGTTCGGTCTGGTCACGTGATGAGCGATGAGGACAAATAATCTGAGCTGCTGACAGATCGTGGCAAGCTTCAGCTCGGTAGTTAGAGGTCAGGTTATCGTCTGAAGTGTATTTGAATATACCGAATGAGAAACTATCTACGAGATAATATACAGGTATGAACAATCGGGAAAACGTTGCCACATGATAGTATACCGTTAGGAACGTGCTCTATCTAAACGATGAAACTGAAATAAACCGGGCAGCCCATCAATAAATGTGAATGCGAAAAAAGGTATTCAACCAACACAATCCCGGACAAAGATAAACCAGAACGGAACAGAAAGGGAAAAGTACTCCCAAAGCCGCAACTTTGGAATTATCCGCGCTTTATTTGTGTTATTTCTCATGCCCGTTCTTTAATTTTTTTTATAAAAAGCCACGATGCAGAGCCGACCGAAAATCAATTTTTCGCGCCTATTTGCACAATATGCTACCAGAAGCCAGTAAGTATCGCAAAAGAGCAAGACAGCCGCATACCAAGCAAGACCAACAGAAAAAAAACTAGAACTAAAGAACCGAACTAGCTCACCAGAGTCCAGCCGAGACAAGACAAACCCCATACCAAACATGACAAAAGAAAACAAGAACAAAAATAAACTAAAACAACTATAGCGCACAAGTTAAGCAAAATCAGCACTGAGAAACGAGTACCAAGCTCACCCTTCTAGCCATCTAACGAAACAAGAGCAGCACCCTCTTCCACAGACGCCATCCCATGCGTCTACAAAATGCCACCCATGCGCGAAATAGCAGCGTCTATCTCTAGTTGAGCCATGAGCGCGCCTGCCCGTCGTTAAGCTGTGGAGGGTGTTACATGGTCACGGGGAAGACAGTGCAGCAGCCAACAGAATCACCTACTTACCCGTCACTGGAGCCACATGAAAAGAAACGAAACCAACAGTCAGCCACGAAAATGTGACATGTTACTTAATTACCAATCCCATATTAACTGGTTTATATCAAGCAGTTAAATCATACGACCGATGACTCCAACGGCCAGTACTAGAGCGAAACACCGAACCATGGCGAATGACGACACAGCTACACACAGACACACATATACCGTATGTCAGAGCAGTGGCAGCAGACATGGACAGTGGACACCCCACCCGTGTAACACCTCCACAGCAGCACCACCACCACCACACGGAGAACGCCACACCAATTCACATACATTAGTCGTCTGTTCACCAGTTACACCATCCTATGTTCCATGCACTCATTAGCAGCACATCGCATGTAATGCGACACATGGTCAACTCCGTTTATTCCTTCGCTTTTATCACGATCAGACCGTCCGACATGCTCTTAAACCTCCTGCATTTATATTTATTAAGGCGATATATTTAGACCACGAATGACCTCGAAGCTCACGCCGACCACAAAATCCCCCTCCCCACCCCACCCGCTGTCCCCCTGTATCTCTCCCATCTCCTTTTCTCACCGTGAGCGCAGTCAGGGCAGGTCTGCAGGCAGGTCAGGCCGAACTTGCCGTCCGGGCAGGGGTCGGTGCAGTCCGTGCCGCGGAACCCGGGCGCGCACGTGCACTGTCCGGACTTGGGGTCGCACGACGAGTTGTTCTTGCAGTGGCACACGTCCTTGCACTCGGGTCCGTAGCGTCCCTCCTGGCACTGGGTCTCACAACGCACGCCTGACCGGGTGAAGACGAGGCTAGGTCAGACATGGTGAGGTTAGGCGAGGTCAGGTCAGACATGGTGAGGTTAGGCGAGGTCAGGTCGCTTCAGGTCAGGCCACAACGGGCCAGGTTCAGCCAGAATAGGACGTCAGGAGTACACCTTTCTACGGTCAAATTTGGAAATATTGAACGTTTTTTTAGTAAGAGAACAGTCAATTTCGACAATACGGAAGAGTGCATTAATGTTTGGAAACAGCGCATGATATTTGAATAAGTGTGGCCATAATTGGACGGAGTGCATCGAATTTCGGCGGTAGTGCATATGATCGCCGTAGTGCATAGTACCTATAGGTAACTGATCACCCTCCGAATTCGACTGCGCTTTACCGACATGGAACGCTCGAATGGCGAAATAGGTGCATTATTTCAAATAACCGTGCACATTGCACAATGCCCTATTTTCATAATTGAATGCACAATTACTTAAAATAATGTATTAACGCCTAAATTGACCGTAAAAAGACGCATTACAAATTGCGTTGGATTACTTGTTCCAATGTTGGATTTGAACAGAACGTCATATTCAAAGCATCTCCTGTTATCTATGCTCAAAGCATCTCGTGTCAAAGTATCCTGTTATCTTTGCTCAAAGTTATATGAACACGGACATGTGGCATCAGTGTCCCAAAATGTGTCGACTTGGGTGGGAAATGACGACCAAATGCGAATAATTTCCCAATCTCACTTCTCATTTCAGGGGATAATTTTCCACTCACAAATAATTAATTCTGGTATTGTTCCTGACATACCAAGGTCAATGTTTAGTTGTTGACAAAAATGCATTATTTCAATGAAGACTACTGCTTGTAACATTCAAAACAAATCAAAATTGTACCATTTTGTGCATAATTTTCAACTCCTATGGTCTTTTTGGGCTAAAACTTTCCACTCCCACACACAAGTAAAAAATAGTTTTGGTACACTGTGTGGCATGGCAAGGTTCCTGAGCCAACAACAAAGTGTTATCACACAGTTATATCTTACAATCAAAATGACACATTCGATGAACCTAGTCAGACATCCATTTCGTAAACATCTCCAGTAGGGATACTGTCTGTGACCGTTGTACCTATATGCTTGTCGTGTCTGTCGTGTCTGTCGTGTCTGTCGTGTCTGTCGTGTCTGTCGTGTCTGTCGTGTCTGTCGTGTCTGTCGTGTCTG
>JARBER010104377.1:0-18288 GCA_030265075.1 Balanus glandula
TGACGGCTGTGACGCGGTGATGCTGCGGTGACTGCTGTGACGCGGTGATGCTGCAGTGACTGCTGTGACATGGTGATGCTGCGGTGACTGCTGTGACGTGGTGATGCTGCGGTGATTGCTGTGACGTGGTGAGGCTGCGGTGACTGCAGTGTCCAGTGCTGTGCTGTGACGTGGTGATGCGTCGGTGACTGCTGTGACGTGGTGATGCTGCGGTGACTGCTGTGACGTGGTGACGCTGCGGTGACTGCTGTGACGTGGTGATGCTGCGGTGACTGCGGTGACGCGATGATGCAGTCACGCTGCGGCGGGGAGAGGGCGGGGAGGGGGCAGGGGGGACTCGGTGACGATAAGGTGACGCCGCGGTGAGCCGGTGACCATTGTTCCGCACTTCGCAGGGCCAGGCCGGGTGCTGGTGTCGTAAAGCGGGTCATTGCTGGCAGTCTGGCAGGCGGCAGTGTGCTGGGAAGGACTGGAGAACGTCTCAGCTCCATCTCCACGCCCATCAGCAGCCGCATATCATTCCCGGTTACGACAGCAGGCGGACCAACAGCGACTCAAGTGCTGCGACGCAGCGATCAATGGTGGTGGGACCGGTGTTTTAGACCATCACACATAGAGATAGCTCGATAGCTATACACTACATGATACTCTTTATTTCGAGCTATGTTTGGGATGGTCTGAAACCGAATTGTCCGCTGTTTCTCTTTCACTTTGTATTAATTACCCCGTATGTATTCGCATGGTATAAAGATGATGTGGTTTGTGTGTGTCGGGCCAGCGTCTCCGACGCACCGCCGCCGGCAGCAGTGTTGGACCCAGTGGTCCAGTGGGGTCGGATGACCCCTTTGTCCGCCGCCGGCGGCGCGGTGAGCCAGGTCGGGGGCAGTCTGCTCACGGCGACCGGCGCGGGTGCGTGTCAGTGACGAGCAATACAAACTCAGTACGGGACGATCTTTCTACAGATGCATATGGCAATAGCCTAGGAGACTGGAATCCCGGGGCAACATAACTTGTCTAACGTGAGAAAATGTTCTTGAGATTGGCTCAAATTGGTCCCAAAGTGGCTCCAAAGTCGCACAAAAAGTGTCTGTTTTTGTCAGCTCTGGATGGGCCAGTGACGTAAGCCCGGTTCCGGCTGTCTGCGGCAGCCCGTGGCGGAGCTGGACGGGCCCCGTCCCGTGGCGGAACGACAGCGCAACGTATACATACTGCATGTCACCGCTCACCCCGCTCCTCGCTGTATCGGACAAGCTCGCCACTCGCCGCATCCGACTTGCAAAGCCGCACGGCATTCGAGCGGCACCAGTTCGATTTAGATCACCGTGTCGATGCATCGCAAGCGAGGTTTTTCCCGTCCCATAATTCAACGGGTAGGCGATGCACGGGAATCGGCAGCGTATATCAGCGGCGCCGGAGCACCCTGCCGCAGTGTTTCCCCTCGCTGTTCGCCGGTAGCAGATCCCCGATTAGGCGCTGATCGGAACCCGGCGCGAACGCGGCGTGTTTCGCGGCCGGTACGATGCGGGGAAGCTCCCGCGCGGGGCTGGTCTCGATTGCTGGATTACGTGTGTTGTCGAGTGGGGGTCTGCGGAGGCATCGTCAGGCGTCGCGTGATGCGGTGGTGTTGATGAGGGCCGGTCTGCTGGTGAGTCAGTGTCTCCGGAGTCCCTCCCTGCGCTGCGGCGCCAGAGCGTTCGGCGCGCCTTCGCAGCGGGTTTCTGAGTGCAGTCAGTATGGGTGTTGGCGGTTTCCAACGCCTGGACAGCCGACGATGCACTGTGCACTGTGCAGTGTGCACACAGGCTGTGCAAAGGCGGCGCGAGCGCGGGCCGACCGACTGACTCAGCTCACGGAGGCGTCAGTGAGGCCGCGCCGCCGAAGGTCACCACAGTGCCATTCTCAGAACACCGCCACCAGTTGGCCGAATGAAGACCAACGATCCGCCCGCTGGCGTCATCACGGCCGACCCGCACCCTCCAAATGAAAACCGTCACAGTGATTAATGACACAGGGTCTATATTTATCCGAACACGACCTCAATGATATACGTTCATTACACCATGAGATAACAACAAGGTTTAAAATAAACCGTCCGGCGGACGACCCGCGACCGCCGGAGGAACGCAGCCTGGGAAAGTAACTCAACAGAAACACCAAATCAACAGTAAACCAATTAAAGCTAACTCGGCTTCGTCCATTAACCATCACAATATGAAAGCCACAAGAGCATCACATGGAGACGCATACACGGGAGGCATCACAGGAGACAGGTATATATCCACCGGCTGACCAGCGCTGCATGCTCATATGCGGCGCGACTGAAAACACCACACGGCCTCCGCTGAGAACCCACACGAGTCTCAACCGAGATACCACACTGGTCTTCCACGCGACACGCTCGGCGGTTATAAGCCTGAGTATCCGCCGGCACGACAACTTGGTGGTCTTCAGATCGAAATGCCCGACGTTCTTCGGAAGGTTCTTTCTTGAGATGCCGTAGGCCTCTCTGGGCCACGCCACCGCGGTCTTCTTCTCGCGGAGAGGCGGCGGTCGCCACACAGCCACGCGCCAATGCCGACGGAGTCAGCGTTCGAGCCGACCAGACTACATGACGGCCGGCTGCCGGTGTAGGTAGGGAGCCATGTCCAGCGCCGGAACGCAGCCTGCAACAACAGAGACACACCGTCAGAACACGCTCTCAAAACGCCCAATACAAATCACGAACCTCAAACACACAGCGCATTCACAGAACACAAAATACGAATACCGAACACACAGCAAAACCAGCGAACAGAGACTGAGAGAGAACAGAGAGCCACAGCGCACAGCTGGCATAAGACAAACGACAAAAAAGAAAACAA
This sequence comes from Balanus glandula, assembly GCA_030265075.1. Classification (NCBI taxonomy): domain Eukaryota; kingdom Metazoa; phylum Arthropoda; class Thecostraca; order Balanomorpha; family Balanidae; genus Balanus; species Balanus glandula. The sequence goes on from JARBER010104377.1 coordinate 2,862, forward strand.
AGAACGCATCGGATCAGTGTCACAGCCAGAGCCCCAACCCAAACACATGGCGTGAGAGTGGTTGTCAGGAAGGGGGCGGCGCGTGAGAGCCCAGCCGCGCACCGTCGCCTCTCGCGACCCCAAATAGACTTCCGGCCGCACAAATTGCCGGTCCGCCATCTGGAGTGGTCACAATCGCAATTGTGCGCGATTACATTTGTCAATGCGGGAGAATTACCCGGCTTCGGTAATGACCCTCCGGTCCGCTCGATTGCATCCGAAGGCTGCCATTACCCGCACTCACGCTCCAAGTAATTCCGTACGGCCGTAAAGAAATCGGTTCGGCTCGCGGCGGCCGCGGCAGCGCTCCGCTGAATGCCGCGCCGCGCCGAGAGCGCCGCAGTGCGCCACAAACAGCGCGCCGCCGCCGGATCAGTTTACGACGCCCGGCGCGGCTGAAAGGGCGGCTCGGCCGCCTCGCGATGGATGCACCGCCGGCCGCGTGGGGCGTCCGATAAATAGACGGCAGCGCTGATGGACGGCGCGCCGATGAATGGCGCAGCGTGGCTTTTGTGGCGCACGGCCGGCGGCTTATCCGACGCGGCATGACGGAGCGCGGCCAAAGGCGGCGCGCCGTAAACAGGGCGGAGGAGACGAAAGGCGTTCTGAGGCCCGGCGGCGACGGACGTGGAGGTGGTAGGATGAGCCGGGAGGTGCATGTGGTGTTGAAGAGGAGGCGCAGTGGTGGAAGGGTGGAGAAGGATCTCGCAAAAGATAAAGCCACACCCATGCGCGATTCATCGTCCTCGCTGCGCCGTTGTTCGCCGCGGGGCCACCGACAATCGATGCCTCTCCATTAATGAATCCTTTGAGGGCGAGCGACTATCAGAAGAAGGTGATGAATCACTCGCCAAGGCCGCGGGCGGCACAATGGGCGACCCCCGCCCGCGCCGCCCGGTCTTCTGATGGGAAGCGCCCACCCGGAAGACAGCGCCTCGCAACATCGGTGCCTGGCTGTGTCCCCTGGCATATCAGTAGCGCACAGACGTCCTAAGAACCACGAGGTCACACTGAGGTCACGCAGAGTGGGCAGGAGGGAGGGGAGATAAGGGACGGCCAGCGTCGCGTCCCGGTCAGGCCAGCCGGAAGCGGCGCCACGCATCAGACCGGAAGCAAGGCGACAAAGCCGGCAACATCGAGCCAGAGTCGGAACTGGCTGGCCAGCGCACCAAACCCGGAGGAAGTGCGGAGCTCGGGGCTGGCGGGCGCCGGACGCGCTCTGAGGAGTTCCTCGCTGGCTGTGGTCGTGTGTGTCGTGTGGCGTCGGGGCGGGGGCGGGGTGCGGGCGGCGACGGACGAGTTGTTTGCTCAGACGAACGCCCGGTTCCGCTGACATGGCTTGGCGCTCTGTTTGGAGACGACGACCGGCGCTGAGAGAGGACAGAGGGCGGGCTGCCCAGATCTCCGCCCTCTGCCCGCCGGGGTTTGTGCCGGTCGGCCATTAGCGGCGAACGACGCTGTTTTCCGGCGGCAACCTAGCTATTAAGCCAAACCACCGCCCGCGTTGTCGTCACTGAAAACAGCTGCTCTGTCGGTGACGTCACCAACATTAGATGCTGTCGAAGGGAGCACAATTATCGTTTTCTGGAGCTCATCTACATCAACATTTGCATTATGAGTATCACCGCTGCATAAGCAGCAAGCCAACACCTCCAGCCCGATTGTTCCCAGCACGAAAATCGCCCACCCTCGAGCACGGCTGAAGCTGAAGCCTCACGCGCGGCTAAAGCGGGCAGCGTCGCTTCGGCGGAAACCCACGCCGGAGTTTTTCCTGCCGAACTGAGTACCGCCAGGCTTCTGCGTCCAAACATCACCGGCCGTCTGTTTATGGAGCTGCGTATATTGGGCTGCGGACGCGGCGGAAAGCCGCAGCGGTGCCGGCGGCGCCGCGGTGTGCGAAAACCGCTGACGTTGAGAGCCAGAATTACGGAGCGATCTCAGGGCTGCCGAATGGCGGGCTGCCGCCCATAAAACTGGTAAATTACCCCACTTTACGGCGCTCTTAATTACAGTCGCGACGATATCGGCGCGTTTTTAGAGCGGCATGTGGGGCAGACGGCGACGGGAGCGGAGGTGTTTCACATCAAGTGATACCCGACTTGGTGATAAACAGTTCCGTGGCGCCACGTCCTCGTAACGCCACGTATCACGCCGCTGACACGTATCGCGCCACGTGTCTGGTCACGAGGACGCAGTGTGCACGCAGACTAATCGTGTCAAATATTGACACAGCTCGTCGTGTTTGCAGTCATTAATGTCCACCCGGTCCGATAGGTCGCAGTGGGCGTCGGAGCTTTCCGAGTCGCTGTTTGCGCAGCGTTTCAGCACGCGGTCGCTGAGTCCGCAGCTCCGCGGTGTGGACGGTGAGTCAGACGACTGCCTTGGGGCTCGACCCGCAGTCATCGTGATCGCGAGTCTGTCGCCGTTGTCAGTGACAGCAGCGGAGGAGACTCAGTGCAGCTCGAGCTCCGTGAGAAGGGCCACAGCGTGACGTGATGTGACGTGACGTGACGGCAGACGTTAGCAGGTCTTCGCCGACATCATCTGGCGTCACATCACCAGCACCGCGCTCCGGCCGCGTTGTTCCGGACACGAGCGGTCGCTGCCGTTGGTCAATATCATGTCAAGCCGCCGTATCGTCTGGCCGACGGACACCGACGGCCTGGCTGATGGCCCCCCTCCCCCCCTCCCTGGACGTTCCGGCGACAGCGAGAACGCATCTGCACGGCGGTCCCCAGGGCGGCTGCGTCGGCTCCGATCTGGAAGTCATCTCTTTCCTGCGACCCGGACCGGTGCCCCCTCCCCCTGACGGGGCGCGGCCTGCAGCACCACCAAATCACCTGTCACTCCAGCCTGTCGGCCCGGCAGCGGCCATACATCTCACGGAAAGCTATACGGCCGCGGCTCGACGATAAAGCGGCCCAGCGCCGCCACCCGGCCGGGGCCGAGCCGGAAATTAACGCACGGCGCTGTAAAAATAACGACGCATGGGCCGTCATTACGCCGAAGAGCGTCATCTGGCGTCACTCGGCGGCAGCGGCGGCGGCGGCGGCGGCGGCGGCGGCGGGCGGGGCAGGGCAGACAGGGCGGTGTTGTCGGAGCCTACAAAGGGGCGTTGTCTACCGGCTAGACCCATTCCGTGCCGCCAAGTGTCGCCGGCTCAACAGATCACCGGGCTGAGGGAGTGGAGGGGAGGGAGGGCGGGGTAATGAGGGGGCACAGGGGATCGGTCCGGATAATGCTGGCGCCGGTCCGCCCCTGACACCTCATTATCCGCTGGGTCGACCGGCCGGGCCGACCGTTCCCAGAGTATCACAGCGGGCGGCGGAGCTAATCCACGGGTCCGCACCCCTCCCCGGTCCCCCGCCGGAGTGTGTCACCCGACTCACGCCGCCCCTCCCTCATCCGTCAGCCGCCCGGTCCGGTGACCGTTTTTACCGCCGTCTCATGTTCCGACTCCCCCTCCCGCTGTGGCCTGCCCGCGCCCCTCCCCACGTCAGGTGGGGGCCGTTGCAGTTGCAGTCGGGAAGGGTGGCAGGCGGGAAGGAGTAACACAGGTAGCTGTAAGTTTTTGCTCAGGTGCGCGGCTGGATGGCTGGGCGATGTAGTCAGCAGTAACATTGCCAGCGACCGGCTGTAAAAATAACCCGGCACTCAGAGTCGGACTTTCAGAAACAGCTGCTGAACTGACGAAGCGAAACGGGTGAAGTGTTCTCCAGCGACTCATCTCGCAAAAGTTTCCATCCTGTTATGGAGCCGTTTTTATTTCGGCGGAAAACGCACCGCGTGTGACGCGGGGCTCGTCAGTCTGACCTAAATCCCTGCAGCGAAAAACCGCAGCGCCAACCATTTCGGGGTTGTGACACTGACGGAAATGGCACCCGTCACTGGCAGAAATGGAAACGACGTTGGGCCGGGGCGGCGGCTGATTGCTCCGACCACCGCTCGTTAAAGCCGACATCACAGCGGCTCTGCGTACCCTAACGATGCTGCGACCGGACGCTGCGCGCCGCGTTCGCCTCTCTCGCCGTCTGAGCGCGCCGCGTTCGCCTCTCTCGTCGTCTGAATGCGTGGTGTTCACCACAGGGTCGTCTGAATGCGTGCGTTCACCACAGCGTCGTCTGAATGCGTGGTGTTCACCACAGCGTCGTCTGAATGCGCCAGGAATAGCTGTCGGCGTGGCGAATGAATGAGCTGAGTCGGTGCGGCTGATTGTGGGGCCAGATCGCCGTCAGCTGCCCTCCCACGCGCTCTGTGATCCATCAGAGCTCGGCATTGGCAGCCGCTCGGCGGGGGGTCGGGGGTCGGGGGGGGGAGCCGGAGGGGACAGGGGCTGGATCGTGTCAAATCAGACGAGCCGGGACGACCGCTCAGACCGGCCGTCTCAGATTAACGTTCCGGTGCAGCCATATTGGCAAGCCATCGATCGCGCGGCCTTCTGCCTGGCAGAGAGCCACGCCCGGCTCTGCAGATGACACGCTGTGCGGGGGTCACCAGAGTTGCGACCCCAGCGGGAGCCCCCCCCCCCCCTCTCAGCAGGGGAGGGGGAGGCCGCGCAGAGGCAGCCGCGTGCGGCCGACAGCCGGATTCAATAGCGCTCCTTCTTCATTTGGCCACTAATGACATTTGTCACGAAGTTGCGCCATTAATTTCGTACAGCGGCGGCGCCCCGCGGGGCGCGGCAGCCGGGGCGCTGCGGGCGGCGGGCTGAGCACACAGGCACGCCGACAGGCACACCCGGCAGGCACACCCGGCAGGCACACACGGCAGACTCAGCACGCTGGCACTCTGACGGGCACACCCGGCAGGCACACACGACCGGCACACACGACAAGCACACACGACAGGCACACCCAGCAGGTACACACGACAGGCACACACGACAGGCACACATAGCAGGCACACACGACAGGCACACCCGGCAGGCACACACGACAGGCACACACAGCAGGCACACACAAGCTCACACCCCACACACCCCGACAGGCCCAGATCACAGGCTCGCGGGGCAGACAGGCGCCACACGTACTCAGAGCGTGCACCGCGCCAGGCACGCGGGCCCGTTCGGCACGCGGGGCCCGTTCGGCCCGCCGATCGCGCTGTCAGAGCCGTCCGGTCTGCCATGCCGAGCTTCAAACGGGCGGCATTCCACCCCAGCCTGCCTCCCTCCCTTCCCGGCCGTCAATGGCACGATAACCGTAATTGGATGGATCTCGGTTAAAAGCACGTTTTATGTATGCAATTAAGCGGCTTTCGGTCGGGCCGGGGGAGTAATCTAGCTAATCTAAAGCGCCGGCCGCCGGCCCCGGTTCGATATCATGATAAATTTCCGGTGCGTTCACGGGAGACGGCACGGCGCGGCTGATTAACGAGCGGGATTGCCGCGCAGTATCGCCGGCACGGGTCGCCAGCGCCAGCAGGGCAGATATTTAAATCACTCTATAGGAGACGTGCGGGCGGAGCGGCCAAGTGGGCGGAGGTTCTCAGAGCTCATTAAGTTTCCCAAGGGTCGTGCTCACTGCTCGTGCGTTGTTCCACGCATTCAGCAGCATTGCGAGCTGGTAGAATTCAGACTCCAAAGGAGCCTGACATTGGACTGATTCCCAGCACTGCGAGCGCACAATTATAATATGAAGAAACACGGCAGGCTTTCTCGGCTTAACCAGCCCACTGTGGTTCAGCTCAGCTGTGATATTTCCCAAGGCAGAACAACACTTTAATTACAAGACTCCCAGGAAAAATAGCGCCTCAGTTTAACGCCAGCGGTGTGCTCATATTACGGTAGACGGGCACGGCACGGCACGGCACGGCATGGCACGGCACGGCACCGCCATGCCGTGCCATGTCCCGCCGCCGTCGAGAGTGAGAGGGGTGGGCCGGGCAGAGCGTCGGAGCACAGCTGGTTCGCTCGGCCAAGGTCGCGCCTCGGTCCGGGCACTGCAGCAGGTTCCTGTCCAGTGGTCCAGCAGCCTGGTCCAGCCGACAGACGGACGGCAGACACGCTGGCGCCGGCCCCTGCACCGCCGTCTCCGCCCTCCGCCGACCAGTCCGCTGGGGCGACCTGCTGCAGTGGCCAGCGAACGGTACTGAGGGGCCGGGTATACCACGCGGGCGATACCGAGGCATACTGGGCGACGAGAATTGGCAGTGGTACATCGGATGGTGATGATACTTGTAGTTTGAGGCGCACTGAAGAGGCACAAGGAGAGACTGGAACGGCATGCGGAGCAAAACGATGAGAGCAGAAAAGGTATTAATAGTGTACAGTTACTAGCAAGAGCTCTGTGAACAGTCTCCCCCATTACTAACATGCTAGTCCGTCTTGTAAGTAGCGGCATTCAAAGCAACCAGTTTGAGCTCACTCCGACATATCGGAGATGAGATCAATACGATTTCTTTGAAATTTCAATGCATGCAGCACCGTAGTTCGGAACTGCTGCCGATCAGAACTTTTGCTAGTGACACACTGATGAGACGGCATCCCAATGGCACGGGAGACTCGGTGGCGACAGGTGAGTGGGACTCAGCACAGGTGTGTGCCGCTGGAGCAGCGGGCGGCGGCGGCGGCGGCGGCGGCGGCGCCGAGTGTCAGAGAGAGGCGCCGCCCGGCAGCTGCAGCCGAGCTGAGTCGGGATTAAAGCGTCTCCTCCCCCGCCGCCTGTCCGCCCGTCACTCCGCCTGCCACTGTTCTCCCCGCTCTGCCAGCCTCCTCCGCCCCTCTGCCCTCCTCGGTCCCTCTGCCCTCCTCCGTCCCTCTGCCTCGCCCGCGTCTGGGATTTATCGGAACAGCAAGCGAGCACAATTTAGTGGCGGTTAAACCCGGCGACCAGCATCAAAGATGATTCACTGCAATCGTGCTGCCGTATTTAAATGAGGTAATGATGGCTGGGTGACGTTCCAGTGACGTCACATAATGGGGCGGCTCGGTGGCTACCGTTTGGGGCTGCGAGCCCCTCCCCTTCTCAGACGGACAGGCCCACCCAGCTGGGTTTGTTGATGCTGCGAGGGAGGGCCAGCCGGCCGGGGAGCGAGGGAGGTCCAACTGAGCCGCGTCAGATGGCGACCACCGACTGTTCCGACCAGAAGGGCTCCGCCATCTTCACCACCCGGGCAGCTGCGACTGCGCGTGCTGAGAGCCCAGACGCCACATCCCCGCAGGGGACTGACAATGCAGACGGATCTCAGCCGCTCCCCGAGCCAGGCTCATCAGCTCGCGTCAATTCCAGCTCACTTCCGCCGCAGGATGCGGCTCAGTTCGGCTCTGATTCGGCCGAGTCGGATCATTCCGGGGCCTCCGCTCGGGTTCGACCGACAATCGAGCCAGTCGGGTCGGTTCGAGACGCGCCCGGTCCGGATCGAATCGAGGCGCCGGCGTCGTATCGAAAACCGATCGGCTGCTTCAGCTGGGACCGTGCGCCAGCGGACAGCGAGCCTGGTTCATTACGAGCGGCATTAAAGTTAACGGCGAGCCTCCGTCCGGGATCGAGCGACCCGCAAGGCGAGCCGGCAGATCGCCCTGAACTGCTCTCTAATGGGGGTCGTCCCGTAAGAAACACAAGACCAGGCGGTACCGCGCCGACGACGCGCGAGAGGGACACGGTCTGGGGTGGAGGCAAGACTTAGAAATGGCTGCAGCGTGGGTCGTTTTCATCAGACGAAATGTTGTTCATCAGAACGTCCCCGCTGACCGCTCTTAGTGGAAGTAATGTTTCCGCTGGATTGCTCCATCAGCCCAAAGGTGATGGGTGGCTTTAAAGCCGATGTGCAGCTGAGAACCATAATTAAAGTTGGTGGGAGGAGTGGGATGTAGTTGAAGTCGGGTGATTATGTAGCGGCGGCCCCAGCAGACAGTCTCTGATTGCCAGTCGGCTCAGAGACAGACGAGAGTTAAGGGTACGACACGCGCAGCAGGCAGAGTTGCCGAGTCATTATCAACGCAGACAGGAAATCGAAACCACACGACGATGTAATCGCTGAACGGTAATCCAGGCTTACCAAGAAAAGTAATCACCGATTAACATGGGTATTCGCAGACCACAGGACATGTACACGCTTACAGACAATGGACAAAATAACACACGACAACGTCCGTCGCCCATATCCGATGATGATTCAGAATTACCGTCAAGATCTGCGGAAATTACATGGTGGTTGTATAACGTTCTTCTCAAGTATGATAAATTGCTAGGAATACATAAATAAATGTGACAAGTGTCCGTCTGTCATCCACCGATAGTATCAGTGATGTAATGCAAGGCTCAAAGCAATATAAACCACTTTGAAATGCAATTTCAAATGCAATAAACCAACTCAAAGCAAGTAACAACAGTTACGTTTGTGCTTTTCCGGCAATTTCATAACCAAGCGCTTTGAAGTGAAGGTAACGAATCGCAAGCAGGTTATTCCTGCTATAGAGGAACGTACTTTGCAATAGACGGATCATTAAATATATCACCCTGGAATCGCATACTTGCGATGATCCCAAATAAAAACATAACAATTGAAAACAACTATCAAGAGACTCTCAACAGGCACGACGATGATCGCAAACACAAATAACTCCACCGCTGTCACCAAATGTCAGCACATTCTCACCTGGCCAGTAGTTGACTCGGAGCCGCTTGGCAGCGGAGGCGGCCGCGTGGTCGGCGGCCGACACGACAGCGTCCACCCGCCGCTTCCGCTTGGCCAGCACGTCGCGCACGTCGCACTCGGCGCGCAGAGGCTGCTGTTGCCGGCCGCGCTGACACCACTCAGGCGCCTCTAGTTCGACACTCGAGTAGCCGCTGTCAGAATCACAGCTCACCGACGGCGTGACGAACGCACCCGCACAGCTCACCGACGGCGTGACGAACGCACCCGCACAGCTGGCGTCACGCCGCTGCTGCCGCTCCAGCATGCAGTTATACCGCGGCTGCTGCGCCAGCTGCTGCTGCTGCTGCGCCTGCTGCTGCTGCTGCTGCTGCTGCTGCTGCGCCTGCTGCTGCTGCTGCTGCTGCTGCTGCTGCTGCTGCGCCTGCTGCTGCTGGGCGGCCAGCTGATGCTGTACCGCCTGGTGCTGCTGCAGCAGGGGGTGCTGGTGCTGGTGAGGCTGCGGGAAGTGGCGCGGCCAGTGGTGGCGCGGCGCCTCCGGCTTCTGGAAGGTTTGGTGATGGCCCGCGGTCGCCGCCGCGGCAGAGGAGGCCATGGATACGATCGGCGCTGCCGGGGCGGTGACGGCGGTGGGCACGGACGCCACTGCGCCCTGGCCACCGTGCGGTATCCTCCGGCCGTAGAAGTTGCAGAGCTGGCACGCGCAGCCGGCGCCGAGCGTGCGCCGGTGCCGCAGGTGCTCGTAGTACTGCGGGTGGACGATGAGCAGCGGTTCGCTGTTCTCAGGCGGGTACGCCGCCTTGGGCAGGTCGTACTCCACGGTGGTGTCGACGAACAGCGGCTGACTGAGGTCCTTGACGTCCGAGCTGCTGCTGACGCGGCTGGAGCGCAGCGGGGCCGCACACGGCGGGCCCGCCGGCCGGCCCGGGTACAGGCTGGTCTGCAGAGGCAGCGCCGAGCTCTGGTCGGGTCGCAGCCGCGCCCAGCAGTCGTTCGCTGGCTCCAGCACGGTCTGGTCCGGGGCGCCTCGCTGGCACATGGACGGCTCTCCGAACGCCAGCGACATCTGGGGCACGTGCAGATCGGGCACCATGGCGGCACTGCACACCGGAGCAGGGTGCATTCAGGCGCACGGCAACACCACTCTCATCACCGCCCGCGCGCTCAGTATCGGTCAGACGGAGCTCACGCGGCACACCTCTCTCTCTCGCGTCCGCCGGCCGTCTGGTAGTCGGCGCGCGGCGGCCGCGTCAGCTGATAGCTTGCCCAGCCCGCCGCTAGAGGCGCTGCGGTCGCCGGTGGATATTTAAATGACTGGATTCCGATCATAGTTACGGATCGCAAAGCTGTATGCCGGCGCCAGTGGCGACTGGCGGTGATTCGACGCTTCCGGCGGCGTCAGTGACGACGCGACGGTGACGACGCGACGGTCTCGACGAGCGGCCACGCCCTTTGTTTGCGGCTTGCTCAAAGATGTCGACGAGTGGATTTCGGCCATCAGCTTGGACGATCGCCCAATGACTTGTATCGACCCCGCTACATTCCCGAGTTACAGACCGGTGCTTCGTTATCTGGAACCTGCCGCGTTTCGGACAGCCTCCCATCGCACGCTTCGCCGCGCCTTTTGCCAAGCTGCCATTTTTAAGCGCCGCGCAATTATAAAATCAATAGCACGCCTGTTTATTTTCCATTCCGGCGAGAAATCCAGCGGTGCTCCCAGGGGGCCTGTTTCAAATATTTATTCGGCGCTAGGAAAATAAGCGCCGCTATCCATTGGGCGGAGAGGCCTGTGCGTCTGACAGGGACAAGGCACACGCTGCGTACAGGGGTGGGGTGCGTCGGTCGCACAGCGCTGCCGTGTCGCCCACCACAGAGGTCACTGGGGTCCCCGCTGGAGGTCACTGGGGTCAGACAGGCTGCCGGGACGAGGGGCAAACGGGTCAGGTAAACTCAGAGCCGTTCAGCCGCGCAGCTGTTTGTTCTTCATTCTCAATGTAGGCATGAAGGTGAATGCATGCGGATTTCTTCAGCGTAAAAGGCAGGTGTCATATAATTTGAACCACCTGAGAGAGCTGTACATTTTGTCGAAAATAAAAGTGGTATTCGTAGAGAATCAGCATTTTAATTAATTATTTGCATGCGTGTCTCGTGAGGAAACCAATAACTCACACTCCTGACCTAATTACACAGGTAGTTTTAAAACGTGAGGCGTCTACCCTTTTCATTCAGATATTCAGATATTTATTCGCAAAAGATCCACATAATGAGGCTTTTCACATTTATAGATAGGAACACTGACTCTAGTCCACTAGAATTATGTTATCTCCTGTTTTCTCGTTTGAGATTGAAGGGAGTCGTCAGAGTGGTCTACTGTGCCCTTCCTACCCTCTGGAGGGCATTGGGCCCACCCATACCACTCTCCTTGGCAGGATCGGAGGGAGTTGTCTCCTGTTCTCCCACCGGAGGGAGTTGTCTCCTGTTGTCTCACGGAGGTAGTTGTCTCCTGTCTCCTCCCACTGGAACGAATTGTCTCCTGTTCCCTCACCGGAGGTAGTTGTCTCCTGTTGTCTCTCTGGAGGGAGTTGTCTCCTGTTGTCTCACCGGAGGGAGTTGTCTCCTGTTGTCTCACCGGAGGGAGTTGTCTCCTGTTGTCTCACCGGAGGGAGTTGTCTCCTGTCAGAGAACGGAGCCAGGCGCGCTGCGGTGCTGAGTTATGACGACGCCTCCATCTTGATCGGAGCGCTTGTTTACCGGTCCTGCCCGCTCCTATTTTCGCCCCGGGGTCGAAGGCCGCCTTTTTCCCCGGAATTATTTATTCGGCTCGATTATGATCGTGAGAGAGCGGGAGGAGAGCCGCCGAGATGGACGCCCTAATTGTCTCGGCGGTCACGTGACCGGCCGGTAACGAGCTGATCCGCTGGCGACCGGCCGGAGGTCACGTGACCGGCCGGAGGTCACGTGACCAGCCCGAGGTCAGGTCTCGTGACCAGCCGGAGGCACTAGAGAGACACTCCGCGGCCCACTCCCGATCACAGCGCAGCGCGAAACCGACTAAAAAAAATGTCTGCAGCTTAAAATGCGCAATATGCATATACGTTTCTACAATCAGCAGTAAGGTGTCGTTCATTGGCGATCGTCTGCGAGGCGACTTTTATGAGGACTACATAGTACATACGACGGATCTAGGAACGTTCCCAGCCAGACAGCGCCGGGCTGGGAGGAGCAAACATGGACGACGGGTGTCACTGGCCCTATGCGACCGGCGCGGCGGGGTCTGTCAGAGATAGGCGACCCGAGGACCGATGGAACGGAGCAGCAGGGGGCAGTCGCAGTATCACGGGATCTCCGTTCATCTAAAGGAAAGGGACGCAGGGACAGTGGTCGCTGCTGAGAAGCGGAGAAGGTAAACGTCGGAAGAAGCGAGGAAGGTGGTCCGTCAGTCACCAGGGATCCTGCGAGAGGTGTCTGAAAAGAGTCGGTGAGCGCTGCCCTGGGTGGTCTTTTTAAAGGGTTTGATAAACGGCTGAAGTTTGGTCGCAAAAGTTGGTCGATGGCCGTTTGGAGAAGACCTCGTTACGAACTTTGATGACGGACGGTCTGGGTGGAGGAAATGGAAATAAATCGGCGAAGAAGTAACAACCATTCTTAAATTACGTTAAATTATTGATAACGTGAAAAACTGGTTCAAATTAATTAGAAGTCACATGATTAAAAACGGGTCCTTGAATTCACTAACTGTAATCAGGTTATCAGATGCTGGTGAGTGGTGATTACTAAACTCGTTAATATTTATGCAATCAAATCTGAGTATTGTCAAAAAGTAACACCGTATAAATAACCATAATTATGGGCAGGATGTAAAGCAGCTTATACAGCAAATGCAGGGACTAACGATTTGGACAGATATAATCTCTGCTTGTTGCTTTCGAGTTACACAACAGCTCGGTGCAGAGTCGCAGCTCAGTGCTGAGCATACGATGTTACTAGGCCCCGACAAGGCTTTATACGCGATATATCGACCCCAGTCCACAGTTCCACGTCCAGGTCGGCTATGTGCATATTCAGCCGCGGGTTCCCATTTAACAGCTCAGCAGCTTTGTTACACACAGCTCCGCCCCGGTTCAGCGTCACCATTTCAAAAATGCAGCGTCGAGCAATTCAACTGACTGCGCACAATACGGCAGACCAGGCTGCTTCCCAGCAAGTTTTAATCCGTCGGGCCGTGGAAAAGCTTTGTTCGTGTACGCTGCTGTTTTCAGCCGGTCCAACTTTGTTGAGACTGGGCTTTCCCAGCCGGAGCCGGGTCACAGCCGCCTGTTGTGGGAGTTTTATCTGACTGCTGCTGCACTGCGGCCTGTGACGTCACGGCCGAGCGAATGTGTGAAAATGCCCCGCACACTACCGATACATGCTATCGTTACCATCTGCGCGGTGACATAATACCCACGTCAATTACCCGTACAGGCTGTGCTACATGTGGCGCACATACCGTCACAGGCAGTTTGTGATTTTTGCCGATGTCCACACTCCTAAGGAAGATATGTCTGTAATAAGGAAGTGGCACGCTGATACAGTGACATTATTTAGACTTCCCGCGCAAATTCCAGAGCTTATTGGAAACTTGATTGAAAACAGGTTTGAGAAATCGACGGAGAATGTGGGAATATTGTTGTTACAAAGCACTCGCTTGTCCTTCCGTGATACAGGGAAAGATGTGAGCATGAGAGACCCACCCAACACAACCCAACTCAATCCGTAGCGATGCGTTTGACAACCTACTAAACCTCACTACTACTGCCTCTTGGGAAGATACCTCACTATCTATATAGAAGTTATTGTTTCTGCAGCCGCACTTCTCATTGACGAATGGTCTTGTTTGCTGAGCAGCCCCATCTTATCTATCCCGTTTGAAGCCAGTCGTCACTGGCCCAGTGACGAGCTATGTCGGTGACTGCCACTGTGCGCGGCGCATGCCGCATGAGAGGCACGCGTGCTCTTACGTAAAAATGTTCTCGCGCAAAAACTGCATAAAACTGCTGGTTAGATTGTGTGCAAAATAAGTGTGTGGTTAGAAATTCATCAGACGCGACATTCTCAGAAGTCAGGGTTGGATGCCTCTGCGAGTGACACGTTTGCAGTGTGCACCCCTATTATACATCTCAGGAACGGCTGAGCCGATTGTAGCCAAATTTGGTATCAGGTAGGAATCTCTCAGACACCACATTCTAACCATGCACTCTACTACGGCCCTTACTCCACTGCGGGGTCAACTACGGGGCCTTACTGGTGTTGTGCATCTTTATTCTGCATGCATCAGTGTACGACGCACATGTTTTCACACCGCATTATAATGTCCATTCAAAGCTGATGTGCGTGATCCTTCAAATGGATAATATTTTCATAGGATAATCTAAAGAAACGCTGCCGTGGGAACACGGAAATAATCGTGAAGTAAGAATTGCATGGTTTGTGAATACCATACTTTTTCTACGGCAGCATCTGAGCAGGCTTTCCGTCGTCACGAAACACAGGCTCCTAGCGCTGCACGCAGCTTGATTCCTCAGCCGCACTTAATACCAAAGTAAGCAGGGGCTTGCCGGATTGTTGCGCAAGTACGGTTCCTTGTAGCCTGATCCCTATGCACTTAAGCACTGCTCAAATACGGACAATCTTGTCCTGGGAGCAGGCATGTCCGGCTGAAGATATACTAAGCCAGCGACTTGACACTTATAAATAATGCCAATAGAGCCGTAGGTATATTTTAGTACGGTGTTATCCTTCTGTCCTGAGGAGATAAGAGCGATGCCTCGTGGATATCCTCAGACAGCATGCGATGTTAATATTAGGGCCGCCGAGTCGTTATCCGTATAGACATCGCATCGCTAACGAATGAAAATCGGTAGATTTCGCTGTCGCATCTGAGGCTGTGTGATTGATGGTTGAGTCTCTGCACACGTTGGGGATAACGATGTAGAAACACATGCCGTTGGCTCTCAGATATGCTGCTGGAGGTACAGACATATATACCCTTTCGGCTGCAATTGCTGATAAGTGGAAAGTCGGCCCATTGTGTTTTTTTTTTTTTTTTTTAGGGAGCGGGGCATCGCAACTGCGTGGGTTATTAGCAATGTTCCGATCTATTGCTACAACCGAAAACAAATTCGATATACGACCACGGGCCAACAGTTGCGGTGTCACATCCAACGAAAAACAATCACTGAATCATTGCAAAGCAAAGGCCATCGGCATACGTAAGGCATATATTAATTAACATATACGATAACCGGTGGCTTTCACAGATTTCACAGCTGTATAACGGGTGTCATATATGTGCACTACGGGTATATAACCGGTGCCATAGGTGCACTACGGTTGTAATGGACGAGTGGGGACTACAATGTATTTATTTCGTATTCCACAGGGCGTAATCGGAACCCATCGATAATCCAAACCCATCGCTAACTCCATGAACATCTGGGAGGAGAGCATTACGCATCATGATTAAAGAATATAGAGCACATTCAACGTGGTCTTTGAACTGAGATAACATTTTTGCCGCCCGTGTCGAGGGACCTCTACTTGCCAGTGCTTTCGGAATAAATGCGTAATAACTTACTAAGCTTTCTGTCCTGAATTGGCACAATGTATGACCATTTTCGATAGAGGAAAAAAAGGAGATAAAAATATAAAAAACGAGTTCTAGGCTCTCGTAATTATAGAATGCATCTGAGCGCAATTTTACTCATATTTTTTCACGCATAATCGAGCCAAGTATTATGAATTTGTATGCTGGTAT
>JARBER010104378.1:0-11311 GCA_030265075.1 Balanus glandula
TTGTTGGGTCATCTTAAAAATTTGACCTCAGGTCAAGGTCAAGTGGTGACCCGAGTAGGTCATGTTGCATATTGGGCAACGCGTCTTGACGAGACAAACACATTGGTGCCAATATAACTTTTCTTTCTTCATTATGTCGCGAGTTATCAGCAAAACAGTGATCGTGACCTCTGATGACCTTAAATGACCTCATAGGGGTCACTGATCATAGTTTTAACTTAGATCAGCCATAATATCCTATTATAACCTTATGCAAAAGTGATACGACTTATATCCTTTTAAAATGAAGCTTTCGAATTTTCCTCCGTTGACTTATAATAGGGAGGTCACGAAATCGATCTGACCTTAGGTCAACGATATCGAAAATCCGAGATAAAAGTTTTATAGACATCGATGGCCTAACGCTATCCTCAAAGTTTCAGTTTGATCCTTTGAAATATGTGGCCATGGCATGATATAAAACTTTCAAAATCGTGAAAAATGGCGGGTCAGATCATGTGACCTGAGGAGGTGACCTTGAAAGTTGGAAAGTCAAATTTTTTAGTAAAGGTGTAAAATTGTTCAGTGAATAGCTATGCAAAATTTGGCGGCGCTACACGCCGCCACTTTTTCGCTATCTACAAAAAAAACTGAGGGGGTGCGGTTATCCGCCCCCCCCGTCGGTGCGCGGGTTAGATAAAAAAAAACATACCTATACCGAGTGGGCCGACACAAACGTTCCCACTTTTATACATGCTTTTTCTCAGTTAGTATAACATAGTATGTTCTTATGAAAAATATAGGCCAGTTGTCCCCCGCTCACAGACGTCAACTGACCTGACTACTGAGTGCGACCACTGTCACTGACTGCAGGTCATATTAGTCCGGAGCAAACAGAGAGCGCCGAAGCGACTCGAACCTGAGCTCTCACTACCCGGTGGGCCAGAAGCCCAACGCTCTCCGAACTGAGCTACCGGAGCGGGTGTACAAACATTTAATATGATACTGGAATTCCAACTCGTCCCGGAATGTAGATATGGTAGAGATATGATATTGTTTGCGTACAACTCAGGCTACACGCTGCTCACACACATCCATATAAATATTGTAACATCTGATAATCATGTTATAACTATGTATTACAAATACACATTATCTTTCGCAATTTTTCCAGCATCGCAACTCCAAGGAATCTTAAGAGAACCACCCGGACGTTGGCACTGGCGCGTAGACTGACTGACGTGACACCGGATGCAGCTTCCTTCCGGTGTAGCTGGCGAGGCACTCGTGCATCCGCCGCGATAGCTGCGTGCCAAGAGGAAGAGAGACGGTCCTCCTCTGATCGCATGCACACAGCGCTGGCAAAGTGCTACCATATGTGACGGCATAGCAGCACGACAGGCAGCAGACTTCGTTCGCTCGTTTTCGCTTCAACAGCGCCGGACATCAGTCATTGCGGTTTGAGTTATTTCTGAGTGTCGTTTTATTTCCGATGCGTTTCACCAATAGTTTTCTAAATCGAGCCTCTAAGCACTTTGAAAAGCGTTGACCGCTTAGTAAAACAAACTTTTCGTACACGCTTTTGTTTATCAGAGCTTCGTGTTCTTAGTATCCAGCTGAGAAAACTGCATGTGAAACTGCACTGCATGGTGATGAACCAGGCAAGTTTGGCGCTGGTGCGGAGTATTCTATTCACGCTGCTTTCAGTCTAGCTCCTTCACTGACTCAAGGCGGCGAATCTCGAGACGTTCTTCAGGAGGCGAGTTGCCGTGTCCTTAATCGGTAGTCATTGATCTTAGTAGGGATTGCGAGAAAAACCAGGCCTCCTCCGACTTTGATCTTGATTTGACCTTCCCCACGCCGCCCGGTGAGATACTGCTGAGTCGGAAAGCGCTCTCGGTCTGAATTCGTCTCCGGATCAGAAGTGGGCCAGCCACGTGAGCGAACTGGGTCACAGTGCAGATTAGAAACTCGCCGAGACAGGGTAATCAAGATGGAGTATCCAAGTTCCTAAATCTGATAGGATTTTGCAGCGTTTGTGTCTGGTCAAGTTAGACCATGGACGTTATCTACTTCGCTGTCTACTTCTTCTGCACTCAGATTAGGCTCAGCAATGGACTTCTAGTGTCGAACACGTAGGGCGTGCTGTAGCCTTTTTTCAAGATATTTACTCACTGGTTCTATGTGTAGGTTGTAAATTCATATTTTTATGTTCATATTTTTCCTAGCTTTTAATTTCCACATTCGCTTCTCATGACACTAAATGTGTTTAAAGTCATTAAGCAATGGTGTTAAGGTCATACAACAACGATGGTGGTTATAGTATACTAGCAAACATATGCAAGTATATTTATGAATATACTACCAACACAAACATAATACCCATACTAAAGCTATATGTAAAAGGTCATTGGTAGTGTTGGGAGCAGAGCTATGCTCTACGTTCGTTCGTATCTATACGTTCGTTGGAACGATTCTCGTTTTCACTCACTCCGTCTGATTCATATATCTTCAAACTCTCGCAGATAAAGAGAAAAATTATTTACGCATTAGTGCAACTTTTCTTATTTTTTGCCTGCGCACACTTAACATGTAAATAAGTTACGGAAAGAGTAGGACCATGGTTTTACTCATTCCAGTGTAAACTATTCATTCCAGGGAAACTGAGATATTATATTTCGTGTCGAAATCATTTTAACTTCAGAGCGTTACACCACTGTCATTGTTGGAGCACTGTACTTATCGAAGTTTGCCTTTAGTTGCCGTATGCGGCAGCTGTGGAGTATCCGCTGTGACGTCGGCGGCCGGCTGCTGTGAGTAGCCGGTCCCCGCTCTGGTGGCGGCTCTGTCGGCCTCGCTGTGTCCCAGTTCTCGCCGGCGGCTGGCCGGGAGGTATCGAGCGACCCGGACCGTTTGTTTCAGCGCGCCCGTCAACAAACGCCTCCCCTACCCTCCCCTCTCCCCCACCCCGACACAAGCCCGGAGGCCGCACGCGCCGGCTCTGTTTTACACCTGCCGCGGGCGGGCGGCGGCGGCGGCGGCGGCTGCTGCGACGTAGTTCGGTGGGTAGTTTCCGCACGAGCGTTTCGATTGACATTTATTGGACCGGTAATTGGATGGATAGTTACTGGGTTCGAGCAGCACAGACAAACATCGATGTTTTGCGGAGTACTCATTTAGTTCACTGTGAATTTTGCAGTCGTGTGTAGTTCAGGTGCCTCGGGTCAGTCGAAAGCCGTGCTTTCTAAAAGCAGTGTTCAGTCGAGTTATTGATATATTTTGCGTACACTATGCTTACTCTTGACTGTATTATAGACGAAATTGTGCAGTCTTCTCTGTTCAAAGAAGTGAAGTCCTGCATAATCTTCTTCGGAAGTAAATGCTACATAACAGCGGACATAGATAGGATTCTTGAAAGTAGGGTCTTCCTCTTGGTTAAATTGTTTTTGCGTCTGTGATCTAAGTTTCTACAAACTTAAAAAACGCCACAGAAGCTTTAATTATTTGCTCTGGCTGTGACATAATTAGATGCTCAAAAACTGTTCTGACGGCCTAAAGGTTATTAAAAGTGACGTTGGTTTATAGCAGGTGGTACCGAACACCTAAATATGCATGGTGTGTAAATTACCGGTCTTTTTCTCGCCATACTGTCGGCGGGTTGATTGATTCTGTTCCATATTGACGTCACACGGCTCGTTGACAGTGGCCATTTGGCCGAGGTCGCCGGCAAATTGGCGAGGCACCGAGCATACCTCGGCATCTGCCGTGGCATTCAGCTGCGAACTGCTGATTAAAGTAAATAGCTCATCTTCAACAGGGAGCTTTGAACTAAGATAGCAGTTTTGCAGCCCGTGTCAAGAAATCCTGTTTGCGAGATTAATTGGCTGAAGAGAATCCAGCCGAATATGTTTGACTTTTTGGCGAAGGAATGCGGCACTGGGAAAGAAATATCTACAGCGCTGGGAGAGGAATATGCAATGTTAGATACATGCTATGCATGTCGTAAAGTTAAATTATTTATGTCCTGCTGTCCTGAATTGGTGCAATGTATGACCATTTTTGAAAATATAAAAAGAAACCATCAATTAATGTAATCAGCTCTCTCTCTTTCTGATGTTTTTTCCAAAGCGGTCTATTTCCTTTAATGGGAGATTAACATCTTTTTATTTTCCTAGTAACAATATAACAGCCTTCCACTTTGGCATTACAATTATTTTAGTTGAATCCAATAATTAAGCATAGTTCTTTCCTAATTTAAAGTTTAAAGTTTTTATAAATAAAAGAAGTAGGTACATATGCTTCTTTTGAAACTCATGATCAGTGTTGTTCCTTCATTACTTAAAGTGCGCTGCAGCGCCATATTTGGCGACGGTGTCTCACATTTGTTCGCCGCTGGACTATGTCCCTGAAACAAATCGACCTCACTAACTAAACAAATCGCCCGTCACCCACACAGCCTTGAAGGGCTGCCCCACACTGAGCCTCGCATACGGGTGCGAGCCTGCGGGGTGGCAGATATTTTACTCACTTTGAGGTAGTTAAGTCGGGGTGGCGGGGACTTACGTGTCGGAAAGGTCACAGACTGGCACAATAGGCCGTTGTCCAGGGCCAGTTTGAGCTTTTCATTTAATTGCTAGCTTTTTCTTGAAACAAACAGGTCTTATCCTATTTGGGGATTTGTTCAATGATATAAACCTTAGAGTGATATACAGCCAGAAAATAAGTTATTTAAAGCTTGTGATACTGAAAATTATGCAACAATTTTGAAACCGATACAACTTGGCCACCATCAGGGGCCATAGAGAAGTGGTAGTTTGTTTTCATTGTTCATTCAATGATTGTCAACTGCATATATAATTGATGGTCATACATGGAATGTATTATCGAAACAAGCAGGATTCAAAATATTTTGCTTACTTCATTGCGTAAGAAAACAATATCGGAAAGCTTGTTGCGATCCAAAAGTACTTTCAAACTGCCTGCAAGTACCGGTCACTTAAAGTGAGGAACGCGCGTCAGCCTTTACTCGAAATATTTGTAGTAATGGCCATGTGAACATTGTATGTGAACATTGTATGTGAACTCTATGTGAACATTGTATGTGAACTCTATGTGAACATGTGAACATACAACACAACAAGCTTAGTAGTAATAGCTATGTGCAAAATGTAATAGATTTCCATTATATTTAGAGCATCGTCATGTTGCCAGATTGGGACCAGTTTTCTGCAATTGTCGCTAGGTGTGCCAGTTCCAGGACTACCAAAAAACATACTCCGCTTGGGACTGGTTTGGAACAGATAGGCTCACTGAGCACGCTGAAGCGGTCCCTGGACTGAAGGAGGTACCGAAAGTTGACCGACTAGCGTGCAGCTGATGAGCTCGGAACCATACTTCTCCGCTCCGTCTGGAAAGCAATGTCGCAACTTGAGTCATTTTTCATGGCATTAGAAATTTAACCCATACCGTGCCGCATTTCCACACAAGCTCTTAGAATGATCGTGATAAATGGTCTCAATTTCGAGGTTAACGGCCGCTAAGGTCGCTCAAAAGCAGTTGTCTGTGTGCTCAGCCGCTATAGCTACTCCGTGGCTCTGTGTTGTAATTCTTGATCCGAACATTCCGTAACAATTTGTACCTTGCGTGCCAAGTCTCGCGAACAAAATTAAATCGGTGATGTTTATTTCTTGCACTACCTGATATGAAACTCATCCTGTTTCACCAAATTTACTGATTCGAACAATCACGGCATCTGTACCACGAAGCTCCGTTACTGGTGTCATGGGCTTCACTGTGGCGGTAATGCTAGGCGAGAGGTTAGGCTGGCAGGAGGCTTTTCAGTCGGCCACACTTGTCCCGTCTGGTGGCGCGGCATTGTTGGGTAACAGCTGCAACAGGCGCATTAAGTCCTGGCCGCTTTGCGCCTGGCCTCTTCACGTCGACTCTGATTGGCTGGCGGTGTGCCAATGATCTGGGGCGTGGCTGCTCTGACCCTGGCCACCCTGTGGGGATGAGTAGAGTCCCTACTTTTTATGTTTAATAACGCAAAATGAGAGAAAACGACAACATGTCGTGGGCTACCTGCGCGGTGCGGCCGAATCCGGGAAGACGAAGGCGCAAGTGGCGACAGACTGCGACGTTTGACAGAGGACAGTTCGATGGATCAAGGCCCAGTTGCGATATGGGGAAGTCTTGATAATGCCCCCAGGCCTGCATGTGAGACCAATGCCAACTGTCCGAAGCTCTCAAAATGGGACATTGTGCCCAAGTCCATCACGGATAATTCCAGACAGTCCACTAGGTGGATGTGCTGAGAGGTCATTGCCATCCCCCATGAGGTCATTCCTACCAGCATCAAGTAAACAATGATCAAGGACACTTACCTTGATGTGAGCTTCGGGTTCTAGAACAACAAAGCTCCGGTACATAACGCCAGCGACATCCAGGAAAAACTGTCTGACGAGCTCAAAGAGACACATTTCTGGCGCAATGGGATGTGGTAACCCAATTTGAATCCGCTCGCCTCGACTGCAGGATCTTGAGCATTTTGCAGGAGAAGGTTCACGCTATATACTAAACCACCTTCGAGTGTCTTGAAGCTTACATCGTGTAATCCTGGGATGAGATGGGAGGCCTTCATCACCTGCACCTGCCGCTCCTTCCGATCGGACGTGGTGAAGCCGTCATCGAAGCCAGCGTCAAATCTTTCTGGATATATGTTTGAAACGTCCATCAGTTGTATATGTAGCTGCTGTTTGGATATGAACTCAAATATGTTTGTGTTCTATATATTATTTGTGAAGAAGCTCCAAGACTAAGACTATTTAAAAAGCGGCCAAGACTATTAATGCGCACTCTGTAGAGCTTAGCAAGTAGAATTACCACATCCGGGTGTGTTAATAGCAATCTTTTCCGGCCCAACAGAGGGTAAAATTTGCCGAAACCTGTTGCAGGATTAGAATGCCTGCTGCATTTGGAAAGTTTTTCATTCATCCTTTTGAATAATCTGCAGAGGACTGCAGGTAGGTTTGAAGACTGTTGACAAACGGACCCTTCCCATATGTTTTTTTTTTTAGCATTAATCCAAAAACTTTGTACACGTAGACGTTATTACAAAGTCTCCTTTTCAATACTAACCGCTAAAATGGTTTTGTGCAGGTAGCGATAATACACACCACACTAAGAAAAAAAGGCTGAAATGCCCCCTTGACAGAAAGCAATATCTTATTCTCTTTTTTTGTACTTTTCGTGCTATATTCATTTCCTGACCATCAGCGGGGCTGAACGATAGCGTGGGTCAGCATCTTTTCGCGCTGACGACGTCCCTCCCCAGAAGACCACTCTGTTCGATTGCCACGTGCTGCCGGCCGTGCCATTTGTTCCCACCGAGTCAGAATGGTGTCACAGCACCTTTCTATGGCTATACAGTTCTGCTGCCGTTCTGGAACAGTTCTGCTGCAGTGCAGAAACGGAAACGGAACGCGCCGCAGGGTTGGGGTCTAGAATAGCCCGGCATAGCTGAGCGCTTCGAAGCGGGCGATAATGAGAATTAGTCTGATTTTGCGCCCACCACTCCGGGACGGTATCTAATTTGTCTTTTACCGTCACACAGTTAAACATCTGGTTTCGATGACCTTTTGACTTCTGATGTCTTCTCTGCTACATGTCTGCTAAAACTATATATAGTTCATCTAGTCTAACGGATGGTTCGATGAACCGCAGACTTGTTATCATACAAAACAGAAGAATGTTTCGAAAGAAGTGAATGGAAGACCAGTTACATCAAGACGCACATACAATATGCACATTTTGAGTAAATGGAACACATCGTTGACCTGTTGCAGAAGTTGTTGCTGTGTTAGCGGAGTACGCGGTACAGTGGAAGAATGCGCTATTTTTGTCTGAACTGATGAACGATGAATAAGCGGCTTTTACTCAACATTGTATTCAATATACTATAGGTGACATGTATGGCTCATGCTTATGACGCCAGTCTTATGAAACAGTCCCTTGACATCAATATTTTTATATAGTGGAAGTATGATGACAATACTAAAACCCCGGGCTGTTGTCAGTGCCCCAGACTCAGATTCTGATTTGTTTCCAGCATACTGCCCCTTATAAATGTTTTCAGAGGAGTAGAACGTCTATCTGTGACTACTGAGAATGATCTTTTAGTTTTGAGTGAATATTGCTCAGGCGGCCACAAATCGATGTATTTCCTCGATATATTTTCTGACTTCCAGGCAGGTACAATGCTTATGAGTTTGTAGCAGGCTACCCAGTGTCCCATCTCCAGCTGTCTATCGCCAGATCAGGCGTATACTTTCAACAGTGAAGTAACTAACAAACCAGTTGTCTTTATCACATAGACATGATATTATAACATTTACTTCACTCATGCTGACAAATTACGAGGACGAAGGCCTTATTTAAATGAAACAAAAGAATGAATACGATTCTTGAAACCGAGTATATCAGTGGCTTAAAGACATGGATGTGGCCACCTTTCGAAAGTTGGGGAACGGAAACACTTTAAAGTCGATTCTATCCACGCATTGCCCGAGGTTACAACGTTAAAATCCGAAAATGTTTTGTTCAAAGTGTTTCCTTATGTGGACACGTTCTCCGTCCTCATCACTGTTTCCGACGCCTTTGCTAAAAGGAATCCATTCCAATTCAATGTTGGGAATTCGCTATGAATCGTTCTGGGATGTGGTTGTTAATCGCTCGCCACGTCCTGTTATTGTCTAATGTCTACGATGACGTAATGGGAAATTCCTCATGATGAGACATCCCTGAGGAAGGCTCCAGTATCTGCAGGATCACCCACCGCCTATTTTAGCGAATGCTGATTGCTGACGTAGGCAACGAAATCAATAAACTGAACCATCTGGGCGTGGTGTGATGGTGTGGTCTGTGTTTGAACTTAAATTCATAGAAATATCGATTTTAAGTTCTTATATCAAACTGCCGGAAGATCTTGACTAAATGTCAAGATGATGGCAATATTACATATAGCACGACTGCCCAGTGTGTTGTGTTTTCAGCTGCTAGGCTACACCTTCCATTGTGTCAGCATTGTAGTGTTTTGGCAGCGTCCGACTTGGACAGTGAACACCAAAATTGCGGTCATTAAGGGGCACCTGATACAGGTGGCGGCCTAGCACCTGACTTACAAGCTAGATTGCTTCACTTGACATTCGCCAGAGGAAGTTCTGTTGGCCAATGTTCCCTTATCCATATTAAATCAAACACGTGCTGTACTGTACGCCACATTGCTGGTTCATGGCAGCTCTATTGCAGTTCTCCTTCATCAGCATCAGTAATTCAGAGGCATGGTTCCGCAGGGCACCAGTTGCGCTTCACGGCATGTCAATCGTGTGCCGGTCATCCTAGTAGCCGCTAAAACCCGCTTTGCAGCGGCAAAGTCATAAACCAGACGGAAGCAGCTCTTCTGCCGGGAAAAATAGGCTGCCTGATGGTCGCCGGTGGCTCGTCGTGGTTTGGAAACAGGTCCAGGGCTGTGGTTGTTGGTCTGATCCGAGTGAACATAAACGAACCCTGTCCGGTAGACATAGATCCGGGTAGACATAGACCAACCCGGCCCGGGATGAACGCGACATCGAGGCGAGTGCGGGGCTCAAACTCATCCTGTGGGAGCGGTGCCGTGGCGGCGCTCGCAGTTTAACCGTGTTTTTTTATTTCAGACAGGGTGGCTCGATTTAAGCTATTTTGCTTTTGCATCTTTCTGATGTATTCAGACAATTTGTTTCAGTTATGTTTTATTAACTTGATGATGATGCTGATGCTGATGCTGATGCTGATGCTGATGCTGATGCTGGTGCTGATGATGATGCTGGTGCTGATGATGATGCTGATGCTGATGCTGATGCTGATGCTGATGCTGGTGCTGATGATGATACTGATGCTGATGCTGATGCTGATGCTGATGATGATGATGATGCTGATGCTGATGCTGATGCTGATGCTGATGCTGATGCTGATGCTGATGCTGATGCTGATGCTGATGCTGATGATGATGCTGATGCTGATGCTGATGCTGATGCTGATGCTGATGCTGATGACATACACGCCCCCCGCGCGGGAAGAACACCGACACCGAGTATGAACACCGTCACCACAGAGATGGGCTGATTGCAGTGATTCGTCCAACGGTGGGGATTCCAGAGCATAGTTTATTGTAGAGTCCCTCGCAAAACTCCCAGTGGTGCTGTTTTGCATGGCAAATTCGCCCAAAAAAATTTGCTGCAGTATAGACATTTATTTTACCCCACTGTATCAGAAATGTACTGTACTTCTCGAGCTCATGTGAAGCATCCCTCTTTCAGGGAAGATAAGAATTCAGGTTGAAAAGAAGTTCTATTAAGTCTGATGTGTCGAGGCAACAGAAGGTTTGTTTCTTCCTCCAAGTTAAATGCAGCTCTGCTGCGTAATGTGATGCCATTCTGCTCAATATCTTCATTTATTTCCCTTATAAATGTTTTTCGTGGACATTCCGCACAAGTAGCCCGAAACACTAAACAGAGCTGGCGCAGTCCAGTCCTTGTCACACTGTACCTCCAGCCGAATCATTACCGTTATCCTCATCCGCATTCAGCAAGTCCTTGTTCGCGCTTGTCACTGATGTCGGTGGCAAGCAATGATGTAAAAGAGTTAAGCACCGAAGGATGTATTAATGTAATTTCCTGTTTTGCATATTGTTAGCTCGATAGTTTTGTGGTTGCATAGTTTGGGGTAACATATATTGCAGGTAGCACAATGCTGCATACAACATGAATTATGAATATCTTCAGTTTTCAAGCATACTATTCATACTTCAACCATATTTGTCCAAGAATACGCATGGCGGGTAAGTCTCAGGAAACCAATGGATACGGGACATTTACCAACAACAAACCTTATTTCCTATTCCAATCGAAGCCGAGTGTGGATTGCCTTCGTATACCTGTTCAGTGCAAATACTGCTGTACGAAACAATGTGCTGCATTCAATGGACACAACTCTCGTGAGAACCTGCGAGCTCCTGTGAACAATAGATATACTGTTCCGGCTTATTTGCTTTGCCGTAGTGCGTGGGACCGATAGCGGGTCGCCAGCCCATTGGCCACGCAATAGTTCACATTCAGTCTTCAGTGCAACGCCCCCGTTATTCCGCGTGTATGTACAAACAACTAGAAAACCAGTCGATAAGTCAGTCGACAGTCACCATACCATATTCTAAGATCTAAGCCTTTTCTAACGATCTAAGCCTTTTCGCGGAAGAGGCGAAGATCGTCCAATACGCTGACGACACCCAGGTGCTCGTGTC
>JARBER010104599.1:0-11307 GCA_030265075.1 Balanus glandula
CGACGTCAGTGAGCGGGGCGGACCGTGTCCATGTATGTCGGGCACGTAAAACTTCCGTCTCTAAATGATGCCGGCCAACACGAATTGCACGATCGGGTGGTGAGGTCAGGGCCTGCGCAACAAGCTCTGCTTAGCGTGGGCCGTGACTTCGCAAATCCATCCATACAAAACATTCAGACTAAATTGATGAAAAAATAAGGGCACTTACCATTTGACCTTGCTCTCTGCGGGCCGCCTCTTTTTAACGACCCATGTGGTATTTTGATTTAAATAACTTCGGGTTAGGGTGATCTCATGTCCGGTAACTAGACCAACTCACGCGACCCCACCAAAACAAACTTTGCAGTCGGATCACAGCCATCGTTTTGGGCCGATTGGTTGCAAAATGAAATGATTTTTTCATACGTATCCGCAATTATTTAATCTATGATTTTTGTATATCAGTGATCTGCGGTTGGGCAAATGTTGTGACATCCGCATTATAAGAAAATGGGTAGCTTTTTCAATACTTCCTTTTTTAAATAATAGCCCTTTTTACGATAGACGTTTGCGCAGTTAGGATAACATTAGTTGTATTTCCATGTTTGGTAAATCAGCTTCAGAATATACATTTACAACATTTTGTGTTGGCATGTAAAAGTTTGCAAAACATAAAATCTGAAAAACCTAAAAATTACAAAGTTTATACTCACAGCACAATAACTCTTAGTGAAAACGGCTAATAGGCGTGATTTTAATTCATATTTTTTCAGGATCATGAGATTATAGACAACTTCGAAACACACTGGTTTCACTTGTATTCGTGTCAGCTGAGGTCATCCGATATCACCCTAGGTAAACCCCTTACAGTGTCGGCCGAGGTCATCCGGAGTTATACAAAACTCCTGTCATAATGACAATATGGAAATTAAACCTGCACTACGTCGAGACATGCCTCCCATTTTGCAAAATATCCTATCTGATTTACCAATAATTATACCTACCTTGACCCGGGATACATACATATTCTAAGCGGACCTGGCCTGATCAGCATGGTTATTAAAGGAAACAGGCTACCTTCCGATTATTTATCAGTAAACAAACTGATTATATTGTTTAATACTGTTAATTTGTCTGTTTTCAAAAATGGCAAGAACTGTTGTTAATAAAAAGTTGTTAATTAGGTAAAATTGTTTCAAGTGTTAATTAGGTAAAATTGTTTCAAGTGTTAATTAGACAAATTGCTAAAAACTATATACATACTCTGACTAAGTGTTCAAATAAAGCGCATACTGCTTAGCCAATCAGAACTATGCTGTGGTCTGCACGCTAGAACGGGATAGATGCGCCAAACTCTAGCTGCCAGCTGATTGGCTAATTCTGATAGGTCTCTGGTGGTCTGATTGTATTACCTCTGCACAGGTGTGCTCTGGAAAGCATAATTCGCATTCTTAGCTCTGGGTTCTGGATTTCTTTCACGAAAATTGAAACATCTTCGGAAAAAGTGTATTTTTAGCCGAAAGTTTTGAGATTTAGGGGTTTCTCGTCACGGGCTACAAAACTGCTATCTCAGTTCAAAACTAATGTTGAAGGTGGTCTATTTCCTTTAACTGAACTGCCTTATGTGGACGAATACGATGGTGTTAAAGTAATTACAATATCTTTATTAAACAGTTTTTATTAAATCAAATAAATATACCTACCTATGTTTTTT
Source organism: Balanus glandula (assembly GCA_030265075.1). Taxonomy (NCBI): domain Eukaryota; kingdom Metazoa; phylum Arthropoda; class Thecostraca; order Balanomorpha; family Balanidae; genus Balanus; species Balanus glandula. The sequence goes on from JARBER010104599.1 coordinate 1,694, forward strand.
CTTTGGTGACATCTGGAACCTAAACCATTGACATGAGCTAAAACCTGTTACCAAACATTCAGTGCCCCTCTCACTTAGAACAGTGAAGAGCCCTCTCGGACCACCAGAGGACCTTCTCTCGGACCACCGGAGGACCTTCTCGGACCACCGGAGGACCTTCTCGGACCACCGGAGGACCTTCTCGGACCACCGGGGGACCTTCTCGGACCACCGGAGGACCTTCTCGGACCACCGGGGATCTTCTCGGACCACCGGAGGACCTTCTCGGACCACTGGAGGACCTTCTCGGGGACCCATAGGGTCCTCTGGAGTCTGAAAGAGAACCTCTAGATCGGCTTGAGGTCCTCTGATATCCGACGAAAGTCTTCTCAGACCTACCTGACGGCCCTCTTGAACTGATCTATGGGCCTTGGTTTTTATTTCATCGATTGGAATAGGGTAATTTTTATACAGACACGATGACAGAGCTCTATTTGGTCCCCGCAGTGACCTGATTTCGGCTCGACTGTAGAGGCATGCGCCTTCACTGCGGGCGCTGCACCACCACAGTTAACTTGTTAGAGGAGGCCCTGGTGTATATAAATAGTAGATTTGTTTCGTGCCTCAACGTACCACTGCACAAAGCAATATCGTGTGCTGATTTACCAAAGCAACCATTCTTTCAAATATTCTTTACACGCTGTAATGGACGTTGGTGGATAATACGAAGTTCGCCTGGCAACTTAATATTGTTGAAAATTAAATATACCGGAGCTTTGCCAAAACAAACATTAAAAACACATTGCACATCTATAAGATGGTGATGTACAGATAAATATTAAGCATGCAAAGTAAACAAAGTGATCATCACCGCAAGAGAACACAAATAGCATAGCTTAATGTACTTTGAAGTTGCTGGCGATTCAATCAGAGTAGTGTGAACAGAGTTCGCGCCCACTGCATCGAACAATCTCTTAGAGGCTATTTATATGCAAATGGAAAGTCTGGCGAAAGAGTTGCCACAGTTAACATTGTGGGAGAAGTGGAGCTGATATCGCCGCTTGGCAATGGTTTTTCCTTTGGCACTGGCAGTACTGGAAGCTCAAGCGACTCATAGACCAATTTAATTTTGAGTGATAGCGTCATGTCTTATTAATATATGATATGAAAGTATACGATTGCGTGCGATGCCCGTCGCTTTCCAAGGACTGTCCTAACCTTTATGCACCATAAAAGCAATACTTTATAGCCATAAGCACAGTTGATTTACACCTAAGTCGAGCCGTTCATGGGACATGTTTTGAGCTCCCGTTCCATTCCATCCCATTCCACCAGATCCAAATCCGTTCCATTCCATATCCATTTTAAATTGGGGTTCCATTTCCATCTCATTTCCACAAAATTCAGCATATATAACTGTTATTAGTGCTAAAACGTGATATGGTCAGTCTCATTCCAATCCAAATCCGTTCCATTTCCATGAATTCCCCAAGTTTCTCCCATTTCTATCCCATTTCCATTCCATGGGAATTCCCATGGGAATTTCCATTCCATGAAGGGCTCTACAGTCTACACCTAAGTTACACGTTTGTCATCATGCAACTGACTGTGACTATGCCAACTAGTCATCAGATATGAAAGGATCAAGCGTTTGTCCTTTGCAGATTTTATTGGGTGGGACTTACAAACCATCCCCGTGCTTTACAGATCTGAGCAAATTTGCAGCTTCAGAACTGGACATTGATATATGCAGCTATTATGTCTGTAAAGATACATCAATACACAGGTAGAACAAGCCGTCACGGATGAAGATCGACAGCATTAGGCCAACCATGATGTTCAAAGGTCTGACAAATGTACAGCCAGGGGTTTATACGACTTTAATGGTACACCATACGCCAATGATACGCCAGTGAGAGCCATGGTGGTAGAACAGAGTGTCCTTTGACCAGAATAATATATTTCCTACCATGGCTATATATTCATGAGCGAGTCCAATGATAAACGTTCGTCATGGACGAGACGTCAAGCGTCCAGTCTATGACAATCGTTTATCATTGGAAGAGCCTATGAATATATTTATCGTGCAACCCAACAACGGAATTCATTTTGTCAATGTTTTCAGATTTTTTATATAAGTAAATTGAAAACTTAACAAACCACTTTGAGGTCATTTGACCCGCGCACCGTAGGGGGGCTGATTTCCACCCCTATCGGCTTTTCGCGAATAGCGAAGAAATGGCGGCGCGCAGCACCGCCATTTCTTTGCCGCCGTGTCTTCGCACACCTGTTGGTACATCGATTCCGTATACTTTGACAAAAAATATTTCGTGTCATCTTAAGTCAGGTCAACACACCAGTGGCCTTTCTCATAAAGCTATGTTTACCAAAGTTGTAGGTTGTAGGTTGTAAATTCACTTTTTCAACGGTATTTCAATAAGTGATATGCACGTCCTGCGTCGGAGAACGATGTGCTGTCGAATGCGATGGCCGGACGTGATCGACCGCACACCCTACACCGACTAAAAAACGCGCGTATCCCTCATAAAAACACAGTTGAAAAATCGAGTCTACAATCTGCAACCTACTAGCGTTGTAAAAATACCTTCATGAGAAAGGCTACAGGTCAAGTGACGCCATCTCCAAAAATATTTGAAGTTTTGCCAAAGCCAGAGTTTCTTACTGATTAGTTTGGAACACACATGGTGTAATTAGGGCATAATGACTTACAATTCGTGTATCTCGGAATATCTTTATCGGTGACCTAAGGCCAAGTCATTTTTGTGACCTCCCCGTTAACAGTCAACGGGGAAATATTCGAATGCTTCCGATGTCAAGGACATGCATGATATTAGACCAATTACTTCTCGATCATATTATAATAGGCTATTCTTGATGATACAAGTGCAATTTTTGTTCCGTGACCCCTATGTAGTCTCTTGGGGTCATCAAAGGCAACCATCACTTATTTGACAATAACCGCGATATATTCAAGATAGAGCAGTGAAACCGACGTCAATGTGTTTTTCTCGTCAAGACGCGTCTCGCATTATATAGCATGACCTACTTAGATCACCACTTGACCTTGACTTGATGTAAATTTTTTAAAGATGCCCTGATGAGAAAAACATGTATACCACGCGAAACGCCTTGACGAGACGAACACAATGGCGTAAACAGTATTCAAGTATCATCTTCTTTAGGTAAAAAGTTATTAGAGAGCAACTGTTTTGCCCCCAAAAAATCCATATTTGGCATTTATGACTTCTGGAGCCTAAAATATTGACCTGAGGTGAAATCTAACGGAAGTGGCAGATCGAAAATTTAGATATCTAGCGATTATGCTTTCCGTTTGTTTCCAGGAAGTATAGTTTTTGAGATAAATGGAATTGTCTGGGGCAAACTCATACGACAGGAAAAAAACTGGAAAACTTGACCTTTGATGAGCTCTGATGACCTCAATTTGAACCTGATCAAAACAATGACAAATATACCTTTGATAAAACGTGTATCATTCTATCTAACGCCGTTTTTCGCTTGTCTCTGCGTAGTGTAGTTTTCGAGATCTCTGATCACCCCCCTACGGTTCGTGTTCGGCGCAGGTTCGTGTTCGGCGCAGGTTCGTGTTCCCACCCCCCTACGGTGCGCGGGTTAATTGCCCATGATCAAATCGCGAATCCATGACGAGCTTTGGTCATAAGGAGATACAAATTAACGATGTCGCTATGGAAAATGGCCTTTTAGTTGCTTGATGAATGAAACCAATTTCATTGCATAAACTTGCATCACCTTGATCATATCCTCAATTAATGAAAGTTAAAGAATTCCAAAATACAAATTGTATACATATATATATATATATATATTGGCATTCGTATCGAGGCTTCAGATATTTCCAAATTTAGTACAAATTTTAACTTTGCAGTTAAGGCATTTCAGTTTTTAAATTTATTTACTGAACGGACTTTTCTGCGTGAAACGCCTCGGATATGAATATCAATAGTCGTTTACATGAGACACTACACACGCACACAACACACACTAATCATCCAAACAAAATTGATACATCTTAAAAACTTGAGACTAGAAGCCATAACCACCATAGAGCCGGATGGCGCCTCTCATGTTAGGCGATTTATGTTGGTATGTTTATCTCCGATTTACACTTCTGCAACCACCTTTAGTTTCCATTTGTTTGAATTTAGCTAAAACACAAGGGTTACCTACCATGGCGTATCTAGGGAGAGTAGTTTTATGTTTTTCAGTACGTGAAGCTTGGCTGCACCTATACCTGGAGGCGCATGATGATGCATCTAGATAGTGTTGTAGTTGTGTGTCCTACGTAGGATGAGTTAGGCTGGCCCGCACACTCGCCAAATGGTCATTTAAACTCGTAAACTACATTTGTCATTTTTAGCATTTAAAGGAACTCATTTTGAAAAAAAAAATCCGAACGTTTTGAAAGAATGGATTGACGAAGTCAGAGCCCGCGCTAAGCAGAACTTGTTGAGCAGGTTCTGACTTCTACCGTCCGGTCGGGAAATTTCAGGTACACGGCAGAATTTATAGGAGAAAGTTTAACGTGCCCACATGGCCGGACACGGTCCGCCCCGCTCACAGACGTCAAATAGCCTTCAGTGCGGCCGCTGCCACCGACTGCAACCATCACAGTCTGGAGCAAATAGCGAGCGCCGAAGCGACTCGAACCGGGCTCTCACTTCCGGTTGGGTCACAAGGCCAGCGCTCTACCGACTGAGCTATCGAGCGGACTAAATTTTAATTACCAAGGAATATTTATTACCAAGGAAGACACTTTCGAACTTCTATGACATAGAGTCAAACGGAGTTTTTTCGTGGGTTTGACCGTAGTTTCTTGAAATTATCTCATGCAGAGCTTTCTCCACGTCCTTATACGCAGTCGACATGCTACCCTGATGGGAAAGTTGAATATTAGTGATTGCAGTGTCACATTTGTAATTGTTCCCATTTGTCTGTTCTGTACTGCGATGCATGTTGTGTGCTTTGTTTTCTGGCTTATCCACGGCAGGTAGCAAGAAGTGTTGATGTAGATGGTCTCTAATATTTTTGTCGATGTCAATTTGTGCGAAGTTGTTACTCACTAGCAGTTCTTTGACACGGTTGAGTTATTGATGTACAAGGGACTGTTGTGGTCCCGGGCGGCAAAGATAACCTTAACTAGTACGTCTATATTAATAGGCTGAGGTCTGGTACAAGCAGAGGTCACCAGTGTGCAGGGGAGCGGCCCGCTCCGCGCGGCACCGCGTCCCGACCCAGAGTCGGGTCGGCCAGCCGCCAACCCCTGACGCCGACCTGTGGCCGCGGGCGGTCACGTGGTCCCGGGTCAGCGGCCGGCGGCAGGGGCGGCGGGCCAGCGCAGCGACCGGCGTGCTGCGTACTTTCACGTCATTTTACATCCACACAGGGGCCATGTTGTAAGTACAATGTTTAGGGCGAGATGCATATGTTCCGGACGAAATGGCATGTGGCTCAGGCCGCCGTCCCGAGCAGCCGGCCATGACCGGCGCGCGGCGGCCCAGCTATATCGGTCCCGCATAATCGCCCTATTTAGCGTGCCGGCGGCGCGGCGGCCCGCTAGCGCCGGCTGTGCGTGTACGCCTGGAAGCTAAGTAGCTCGCTGCGTGGGACGGCCGGGCTATGAGCACACCGTTACTGTGTCAGTGCGGCGTGACTATACTCGGCAGTTCCGCGTGTGCGTATGCCTGGTGGCTATGTGGGACGCTATACAGGGACGACCGGACCAGGGCGGCACCGTTACTGGGTCGTTCCTGTGTAATCGAGATACCGCACCTCCGTGTGTGCGGCAGTGTTGATCGTGGACTCGGAGGAGGCGCACCTGTTCGACGTGCGTCTCCACACTCTGAAGTACTCTGAACGGACCGGCGGAGTTGCATTCGAGGTGCGCTCCCGTCCCGTACCTCAGCAGTGTTCTGCGGGGGATTTGTCTGAGACACACGCGCGCGTGCGTCTCTGCCCCACACTCGAAGTACCTGAAAGGACGCGGCGTAGGTGCACTCCCACGGGGCGTGCCCTCCCGTCCGGTACTTCCCTCTTCTACGCTTCATCTCTAATATTTCTGCAAATCATCATCATCTGACTTCATCTCGGCCAGTAGAATAAACTCTTTAGAAAAACATCTTTACGAAACATTGTTGCCGGCATAGTGACGAATTGTGTCGGTAACAGGCAGCATCCAGTTCGTATTTCTGTTCATCAACCGGGTTGAGGCAGCCTTAACTTAACTTGCTTACAAATGCTTAAGCGGCGCTCGGAACATTCGTCTATAACTCAAAAACCGTTGCTTGAGCGTAACATTCTGACTCAAGAAGTCAAAATAAAAATGTTGCCGCTTTCATTCTGTGTGCTTCTTGAAAGAATTTGAGTTGTAGAAGAGCTTAAAAATCGAGCTTGAACAGCAGGCAACACGCAATATTATTAACGCATTATTAACACGCAACATTATATATTTTGACTACACGAAGTCACGCCCGTCGCCCATTAAGCTACCATAAAACTTTGGCCCCTACGATCTTGTTGACTATTGTAACCCCGAACAAAAAAATAATCGTTAATATAAAAACAAGGCCAATATCACCGGAGTTGTCCCACATATTCGACGGTAGAAGAGAAATAAGGTTAAATAAGTTTTGTTTTGGGCGTACAGTACCAATTGACAATAACCCACATAATACACCTACATGGCTACCATATGGGCTTTAGATCGGAAACGTGGGCACAACATGGGCATGGAAGGGACGTGCTCTTGCACATGGGAAGTATATGGGCACCATATGGGTTTACTTGGGCGAGATTGTCACACTTAACATGGTAAGCACACGGGCATGTCCATGTGGACTAGAGATGCAAATTTCAGGATCACGGAGCCGGCGCCGGCTCCAAATTCAGGCCCGGCGGGACTGATGCTGTGTCTAAGCCAGGCTTGCCGGTCTCATGCCGGGCTCAGCACAAGTTCGGGGGTGAAACTATAGTTAAATGTATGCTACTGTAGACATGCATACTGCTGCATGCCGGGCCTGACCGGTCCTGCCACATGTGGCCGTGCTTGATGCCGGTCCCAGCTCATGATGAGCCGTGACGGGTCCGGTGCCGGTTCCAGTTTTTGGAGTTTTTTTTTTCATCTCTAATGTGGACCTATATGGGTTTGAGAAGGGCGATGTGGTAACCATGCAGAAACCATGCAGAGACCATATGGTTTCCGTTTGGGCTTACCCCCATGGTAACCATGCCGAAACGTCTTCCAAATCATTATGGGTACCATGTGGGCAAGCGGGCTAACCCGCCTAATTACCATGTGGTTACCATATGAGTATTTTATGTGGGGACCAAGGGGTCACACCACCATATTGATGAAATTTGGGCTACAGGGTTCTTTGGTGCCCTGAAGTCGATGGTGGTATCGCCAGATCTAAGAGGTCAACGGTTCTTGAGATATAGCCTCGGGCGTTTTTGCGAGACACGTTGCAGGATAATCTTTGGAGGCCTGTAGCTCCAAAACTACTTAATATAATGCATCACATAGGCACATTTTCGGAACTGAAATAAACTGGGCAACAATTTGATCATTTGAAATTTTCTAAATTTTGAGTTTTATTTTTTTTAAGACGTCATATGTTCTTATTTGTTGTGCCTATACCCCTAACCCGTTAAAAAAAGCATTTTTTGGTCTTTAATAAACCTTTATAATTTATCATGAGCTGAAAAAATGAAAAAGGTATTATTTCTCTTATTATATTTTGTTGTTGAAAAATATTATTTTTTGCCAATTTATCATTGTTTTATTTTTGTATTTATCATCGACACAATTCATCAAGTATTTGCAGTAGAAATACACCTACTGCAACTGTAGGTGGTTGTTGGTAGCATCGCCAGATCGCCCTGAAGTTGATGGTGGCATTGTAAGATCTATAAGTTCAACAGTTCTTGAAATATAGCCTCGGACATTTTTACGAGGTCACGTTGCAGAGTAATATTTGAAAGCCTGTAGCTCCAAACCTACCTAACATAATGCATCATATAGGCACATTTTCGTGACTGCAATGAACTGGGCAGCATTTTGGTATTTTTATTTTCAACATTTTGAACTTTTTATTTGCTTAAAAATGTTAAATTGGCAAAAATGATATTTTTCAACAGCAACAAAATAAAATATTTAGAAATAAAGTATCTTTTTGTTTTTTCTTATCCCAAGATAAATAACTAACCTTTATTATAAACCCCAAAAATGTTTTTTTTAACAGGTAAGGGGTACAAGCACAACAAATATAGATATATGACGTCATAGTAAAATAAGAAAATCACAATTTCGAAAAAGCAGAACCACCAAAATGCTGCCCAGCTCATTGCAGTCAGGAAAATGTGCCTATATGATGAATTATGTAAGGTAGGTTTGGAGCTACAGGCCTCCAAAGATTACTCTGCAACGTGACCTCGCAAAAATGCCCGAGGCTATATTTCAAGAACCGTTGACCTTAGATATCTGACGATGCCACCATTGACTTCAGGGAGATCTGTTGATGCTACCAGCACCCACCTTTAGTTCCAGTAGATGTATTTTACTGCAAATGCTTAAAGAAGTTGAACTGGCAAAAAATATATTTTTTTCAATTTGTTTTTATAAAAAAATTTATATAATTTTTTTTTCAACACATGATCAATAATAACGCTCTATTATAAACCCAACAAAATGTTTTTTTTTTCAACGAGAAAGGGGTATAAGCACACAACATAACAATATATGACGTCATACGCAAATCAAAAACTCCAAATTTTGAAAATTAAAAATAACTCAAATGTGTCCCAGGCTCATTGCGGTTGTGACAATGTGCCTATGTGATGCATTACATAAGGAAGTTTTGGAACTACAGGCCTCCAAAGATTACCCTGCAACGTGACTTCCCAAAAATTCCCGAGGCTATATCTCAAGAACCGTTGTGGCGATGCCATCATCGACTTCAGGGCATCAAAGAACCCTGTAGCCAAAATGTCATCAAAATAAAAAATGTGGTGGTGTGACCTCTTGGTCGATCTGTCGTGGAATCCCGGGTGTTAAATGTTTTCTCGCAAAAACTTAACCCGCGCACCGTAGGGGGGTTGATTTCCGCCCCCCATCGGTTTTTCCCAGATAGCGAAAAAATGGCGGCGCGCAGCGCCGCCGGGTTTTCACCTTCCTGTTGGTACATCGATTCCGCACACTTTGACAAAACAAATATTTCGTGTCATCAGGTCACCACACCAGTTTCTTACCGATTAGTTTAAAAATCACATGGTGTCATTAGGGCATCATAACTTACAATTCGTTTATCTCGGAATTTTGATATCGGTGATCTAAGGTCAGGTCATTTCTGTGATCTCCCTGTTATAAGTCAATGGGGAAATATTTTAATGCTTCCGATTTCAAGGATATGCTTTATATTAGACCAATTACTTCTCGACCATGTTATATTAGGCTATTATTGATGATAAACGTCCAATTTTCGTTCCGTGACCCCTATGGAGTCGTTTGGGGTCATCAGAGGTCACCATCACTTATTTGACAATAACTCGCGATATATTCAAGATAGAGAAGTGAAACCGAC
>JARBER010104710.1:0-11307 GCA_030265075.1 Balanus glandula
ACAGATGTAAAAGTTAAACACGAATATCTTTTTAATTAGACCGTTTTGGTTGTTTTGGCTTATACCAAACTTATTTTCAGAGGCCAGCACATAAAATGGCTATCTCAACTCAAACCTAATGTTAAGGTGGCAATGTCCCTTTAAATCCACTACCCTCAGTATGCGAAATCATTTTTCTCCGGTCATTTCAGGTCAGGTCGCCTGTCAGATCAGGTCACGTGATGACACCACCTCTAAAAGTTTGATAGTTTTCAAATTGACGGGTTTCAAAAGGTCACAGGTTCCATGGATTTCTGATAAAGGTAACCTGATAAAGTCTGATAAGATCATATCGATTTCGTGACAAACAGCCCCAATGTGTTTTTCTCGTACGGGGAAAACGTCCATGTCTCGTGACGGCCGTCCAGACACGTCTGCTGAATGCAGCCAGACCTCTTGAGACAGCATTTAACGTTGACCTGAGGTCAAATTACTCAGTTGACCCAGCTTGGTGACTCGTCAACGGTACTATATTTCGAAGCGCCTTGAAGTAAAAAAGTAAAAACACGTTGGTGCTAACATTACTTTATTTTCATGAAGTAAAAAGTGATATGAAAAAGTATTGTCTCACAATTTCCTTTAAAATCAAAATAACCTCCCCTTGCCCTACAATTTCTCACCTACTCTCTCACCTTCACCTTCTCCTAAAAAGACCCCTGCTAACTTTAAAACAAACAAGGTAGAGGAACACGAAAAAGACCAGCGTGTTGCCTGCAGGGAGATGCATCCAACGATATCCAATTTTATGCCTCATGTCATTTGGTGACCTTCCAGGTCACCGAAATGACCTCAGTTTGACCATGTCTCAAAACGTCAGTTTTACTCAGTCGTTCGTAGAGCCCTTCATGGGACATGATTTCAGCTCCCATTCCATTCCATCCCATTCAGCCAGATCCAAATATGTTCCGTTCCATGTCCATTTTTAATTGGGCTCCCATTTCCATCCCATTTCCACAAAATTCAGGCATATTTAACTGTTTTTAGTGCAAACAAATGATATGGTCAGTAGAGATGCAAATTTCAGGACAACAGAGCCGGCGCCGGCTCCAAATTCAGGCCTGATGCTGTGTCTGAACCAGGCTTGCTGGTCTTATGCTGGGCTCAGCACAAGTTCGGGGATGAAATTATAGTTAAATGTATGCTGCTGTAGACATGTATACTGCTGCATGCCGGGCCTGGCCGGTTCTGCCACATGTGGCCGGGCCTGATGCCGGTTCCAACTCATGATGAGCTGTGACGGGGCCGGTGCCGGCTCCAGTTTTTGGAGAAATTTTTGCATCTCTACAGCGCACCACGTCCCAAAGTCTCCATAGCTGCAGCTACAGCCACAGCACCCACACAGCGCCCGCAGTGTGAATTGAGGTCAGGTCAGCAGTGTAAATTGAGGTCAGGTCACGGTGGCTGTGGGGTGTGGTGCGGCTCGGTTGGGGCGCCATGCGGCCGGCCAGCCTCGCTAGCCGGGCTGCCGCAGCCGCCGATCCCCGCAATACAAAGCCGGGCCAGCACGGCGATACAGAGCCGGACCAGCACGGCCCGGCACGACGGCTGACAGGCAAGATTTATGTGCCCGCAGTTCCGACACACCGATAACCGCAGGCCGCCGCCTCCCTAACGACCCGCTACTGGGGGCGGCGGCGGGGGGGGGGAGTAGGGCAGGCCGCTCCCCTCCCGGCCGAGGAGCCCGCCGCCACCGCCGACAAACCCCCATTGATATGCGCGCGGAGCGGCGCCTCCATCACAGCCCAATTTCCCGCTCACAATTCACGTCCAATCACACAAATCTGTCCTTGCGGCCGCGGAGGCGGGCCCGCGCCATAACAGAGCACCGCAGTGGCCTCGCCGCCGCGCTGTAGGCCTGATTTATGGCGCGGTCCTGGCATTTACATGACTGGCGGTCGGCCGCCTCAGATCTGTCGCCGCCGCCAGGTGGCGCCAGCGCAGCCGCGACAGCCGCGGCGCAGCCGATACAGCCGCGGCGCGCCCAGCGGACAGACGGCTGGGCGGTCTGCGTCCTTCGCCCTGCGGTCCGCGCCCTGCGGTAATCTACGGTCCTGCCCGCCGTGGCGATGTCGATTGTCCCTAGTTCGACACTTCCTGCCGCCACCACTGTGGAGGCTGAGAGGAAGTGTCCCTGCCACAGCTGTAGAGGCTGAGAGGAAGTGTTCCTGCCTCAGCTGTGGGAGCTGAGAGGAAGTGCTCCTGCCACAGCTGTAGGAGCTGAGAGGAAGTGTCCCCATCGCCGTCGCGATGCGGAGGCTGAGAAGAAGAAAAAGTCGTAAAAAAAGAGGAAGTGTTCCAGATAGCGGGGCGGAGCTGGAAGCCGTAGTTCCTGTATGAGTGACTCGGAGCCACCCCGGCCGCTTCTGTTGCTGACTGCTAGTGCTGAGTGCGGGGTTGCGAGTTGCCGCACCCTGACACGGTTCCCAGACGGGGATCTGACAGTCCCGGCATGGCTGCCGTGCTGTCAGTGTGGGCGTGACTGCAGGCGGCACTGCCAAGATAGGCTTGTCTGTGGCTAAGGACCTGAACACTGAACAGAATTCTGCCTTGCAATAATCATTGTCTTGTAGAAAGTCGATGAAATCGATTCAGGACATTGGAAGCCAAACTTCTTCACCTAATCATTTGTTCCGCTTTGAGCATTTGTTCCGTATCTGCCTACTAACATGGTTGTGTGTGTTTTCCCACTTCCAAGTTCCCTCTCATGTCTCGCCTGCTCCCAGTGTCTGCCCTCTCCCCACCAATGTGACGGCTCCCAGCGTCTGTCCCCACCAGTGTGACGGCTCCCAGCGTCTGTCCCCACCAGTGTGACGGCTCCCAGCGTGTGTCCTGTCCCCACCAGTGTGACGGCTCCCAGCGTCTGTCCTGTCCCCACCAGTGTGACGGCTCCCAGCGTCTGTCCTCTCCCCACCAGTGTGACGGCTCCCAGCGTCTGCCCTGATCAGCAGCCAACTCAGCCTCCAGTGACGGCCGGCAGCAGCTGCAGCCAACCCCGGCGTTAATCAGCCGCATCCGAGCGCGGCCGTGGCCATGTTCCGGCCGCAACACGATCCGCAGACACCCCGACCCGACACCGGCCGGGACTGCTGGTACACTCTCCGGCGCAACTAACACACGCCCACACCCACAAAACAATGCCAACAGTCATCCGGCGACAACACGCGGCATCCTGCATCATCACCATGAACAACAGACTACACCCTGCACATCACCACACTACAGCACACAGCAACATGCCCTGTACCATCACCACGCAACAGACCACGGCACCCTGTGCCATCGTCCATCACCACACTGCAGCACACAGTGCCATTCCCTGTACCATCACCATACAACAGCTTAGGGCACCATTACCTGTATCATCATTCATCACCACACAACAGACCACGGCACCCTGTTCCATCACCACAGCACACCGCACCTACAAAACTCAAAAACCCTGCATCGCCGTCTGCCATCGCCTACGATCATCCCCAGATTAATCTTCATCGCCGGCACCCCAACCATCACCACCACCACCGCCACCACCACCACCAGCACTACCACCAGCACCAGCACCACCACCACCTCCGTCAACACCACCACCACCACCACCGCCCGCACTACCACCAGGAAGCGGCCGGGCCGGCGGCGGCGGCAGGGCGCGGCTGTTTGTGTATTTTACGGTCGGCGGCGGCGCGCTCAGCCGCCGTAATTGCTGGCTCTGGCCCGACGTAATGATACCACTGGGAGGTGGGCCGATAATGATGCCAGCTTCAGCGCCGACGCCATGGTCTCATCTGCGGCCGCGGCTGGAAAGGCTGGAGAAAACACTCACTGTGGAGAAAACCAGGTCAGGCGGAAATAGGAATGCCTTGTTTTGGTTTTCAAATCAGGATGCTTCATTCTTGATTGCAAGATTATACATATCAGCAGACATGTGCCCAAGATTCAAACAGGATCCAAGATACAGGATCCATGGGATCCAAGATCCGAGATCTTTTTATATCCTGGATTCCATATGACTATTTTGTCGTGGGATCCTATGGATCTTGGATCCTGGGAAATCAATTTACCTCGGATCCTGTTGATCCCGGATCCGGTAAAAATATTTGTCGTGGGGTCTTGTGGATCTTGGATCCTTATCTGTTGCCTGTCGGGGTCGTTGTTCCCACCTGATTCAAATGTTAGCCATATTGGACTTTTTGTGGTGCTAAAATATAAGTATGTATGTATTTTGGATGCATACTTATCCCACACTCAATATCAATGGTGTTATATTCCATGTGGTAATCAAATGTGTGCCAAAATCCAAAACAATATCCAGGATCCAAGATCTACAGGATCTGTAATTCTGGATCTTGATGGATCCGGATCTTTCAGGATTATTCTTTTGTGGATCCTGTGGATCTCGGATCCTGAAAAATATTATTGGTGGGATCCTATGGATCTTGGATCCTGAAAGCAATATTTGTCGTGGGATCCTGTGGATCCTGGATCATCAGCAGCAGCAGAAGCAGCAGCACGTTTATTATGAACAGAGCGAAATAAAAATTACATAATGCGGAAGAATTGATACATAAGCACGTGTTGTGCTTAAATCTTGTTACCAACTCCTAACAACCAGTTCAATAGCCGCTGCATCGCTGCTAGGCTGGCTCTCTGGTCTGTAGTCTGTCAGGGATGCGGAAGTCGCCTTCACAGCAATAAGACGAACAGCTGGCTGGGTTAGTTAGTTAGTGTATGTACACCGGACAATGTGCAGATACTGTCACTATCCGGCGGATGGTCGGCGGTTATTTTTTATCACAGATTGTCTTGTCCGACGTTACACTCGGGAAGCAGTCGTCAGTCGTCAGTTGCAGTTTAAAATGCACTTTTTCACTTAAATTTTAAAAAATGAACAAAAATAAAAAATAAATATGGAGCAAAAATGAAATGGAAATTGAGAAAGGTAAAATTATTAGTTAAGTAAACTTTTTGCTCGACCTTCTCCATGAAAAAAAACAAACTAAATATTGAAAATAGGGAAAGCGGGGGAAGCCTGCCATCATAAGCATTTCCTATCGCTGAGAACCAATTGCATACAATATGGAACGAAATTGTGTTCAGATACATTATATGATCAAGTTTACATAACATAATGACTATATAAATCGCTTGGCAGCTGCGAAATATTATTTCAATGACTTAAAAAACAAAATTATGCAACTCTACATGCCCCTAAAAAATGGGGGTAACACCGCCAAGGGTGGCGGCCCATGGCGGTGTTACCCCCACTATGGGGGAACACCGGCCCATGACGGCCAGCGCATGGCGGGGTTACCCGCATCGACCGTCCACAAAGAACTCGAGACCATAGCAAACTATGACCACCAATGGCAGCACGCGGTAGTGGATATCATACCGCATGGCTCCTAGTTTCAGAGAAACGTGAACTCACCTTAATCAGGTATACCTACAAACAGCAATACCGACTACCATATCATACATTTTTACAAAAAGAGAAAATTCTTCCAGCATGTGCCTACACTTTCTAAAATTCAACGGAAGTGTCTTTAGGTGAATCCTTTCATGTCGCTCGCACGGCATTCATTAAACATGGCTTCAGATGTTTGATTTATTTCACAACTCCGCCGATAGGATGTATGCCGGGGTTCCCCACATGGCTGGGTTACCTCCACTTACCCTAAAACAATTATTTAGAAATGCAATCGGGCACAGCCCTTCATCAGATGTGCGTGATATTACGTTGATATGATGATGCTACGTGATATTCCTGAAAAAGATAAAGTTGAAATTGGAAAAGATTAAGTTCAAATTGTAATGACAAAGTTCAAATTGAAAAGATAAAGATGAAATTGAAACATATAGTATTCAATGAAAGAAAGAATGTGTAGTTCTTACCATCGAAAGAAGGGTAATTTCGGATAGCTCGGCTGGATCGCTGTTTATAACATCTCGTCATATCCATGTTAGACATCAATATATAACCCACGGATACATTTTGCAATGACAGACACAGATAGCAAGCCCATGACAAGCATATGTACTAAGAAGCTGGGTCCTGCAAAGTTGTCCTTGACTGACCAATTCCGGCGTAACTCATCTTTTCGTCGGTAATCGGACGAGGAATTTATGCCTTGGCCTGGGCCGGGACTGGAACCTCTGGAAGACTCTGGAACCGCTCATTAGCCATATCTATATATTCTGCAGACATGTGATGGAATCAGCAATCAGAAGGCACCATGACCGCAGGTTTAAGGTCGAAAATGATATTTGTGTTGTGCGTCTTAGATCGTGATTTGAAAGTCATGGCAATTGTCTGATGTTTTACATTCAGGCCGATTGAAGTGGATGAAGCTCACGCAGAGGATTTCAGCATGATAACCGAACAAAGAGCAATGAGCATGCTCATTCTCATAGAGGGTGCAATGCAGATTGGAGGATTACAACTAAGAGAAAGCACTCAAGCCAGGACACTTGAATTCATATAGATCAGTTCAGTGGCAAGCTGCTACGAGCTAAAGACAAGAGCCATGACGAGTATATGTCACTGACTCACTTTAAACCATCTCTGAGTCCTTGTACTTTGCTACCTGCCAACCCTGTCAGCGCCCATGGGGTGATAAGTCAGCATGGTTGGTAGGAATCCTATGGTGTAGAAGACTTGTAACGCCCAAACGCCCGAATGCTACCAGCCGTCACTGGTGGGGCCTGTCCGTGCCTGTCAAATGCCCAGACACTGGGGCCTGCTGACAGCCTATGTCTGATGACATTCGGCGGGCACATCGCTTCGCTCCGATGCCTACTGAAGGCAATGTCGGTTCGCTCCGGTACCTTCTGAAGGCACGGACGGCTCCATTCCTGTCATGATGACAACGCCGTATTTGCCGTAGTTTATCAGACTCGTGTCGCAGTCCATATCGCTTACATCATTGGTAATAAGGGATTTACCTTAGCATGACATAAAGCCTTTTCCAAAGTAAACTTATTCTGCACGAGGACGGTGGTTGCATCATAAGCTCAGGCAACAACTAATGATTAATGCAAGTTACAAGCTCACTTTCCTCAAAGGCCAGTGATTTTCAACATCGATGTTCAGTTTACGGGCGTCGCATCGGGCACAGGCTACAGCAGGCAACGACTTGCACAATCATTTTACAACTTTACACAGAAACACTTCCTTGTTTTGATCACTCTGCGAGCTGCCTTAGCCCTCGTGTTTCGTAGCTTCTAACAATAACACTGTCACATAGGTTCTAGCAATAACACGACCACATAGCGTCTAACAATAACACGGCCACATAGCTGCTAACTATAGCACGGCCACATAGATGCTAAGAATAACACGGCTACATAGCTTTAAAAATAACATAGCCACATAGCTTCTAACAATAACACGCCACATAGCTGTTAAGAATAACACAGCCACATAGTTTCCAAACAATAACGCGGTCACATAGCTGCTAACAATAGCACGGGCACTTACCTGCTGCCTGTTAACACAAACACGGCCACATAGCTTTTAAAAATAACACGGACACAAAGCTTCTAACAATAACACGGTCAAATAACTTCAAACAATAACGCGTCCACATAGCTCCTAATAATAACACGACTTTATAGCTTCTAACAATAGCACGGCCACAAGCTTCTAACAATAACACGGCCACATAGCTCCTAACAATAACACGGATACATAGCTTCAAATAATAGCATGACCACATAGCTCCTAACAATAACACGACTTCATAGCTCTTCTAACAATAACACGGCCACATAGCTCATAACAATAACACGGCTACATAGCTTCTAACAATAACACGGCCACATATATTCTATCAATAACACTGCCACATAGATTCTAACCAGCACACCCACGTAGCTTCTAACAAAAGCACGGCCACATAGCTTCTGACAAAAACACGGCAACATATATATTGCACCGAGGTATGACGCATGAGCCACACCGAACAACAGCCGACATGCCTGTGGCCGGCCCGGTATTACACACGACATGCCTGTGGCCGGCCCGGTATTACACACGACATGCAGGGATTAACGGTGCTCGTTGCACACTCAGCGACAGGATCACTGCTCGGAAGTCCATTGATTACACAACGCAGGCAAGTGGACTCACACATCGATCACACACTTCAGAGCAAGGGAACCCTCCAGCTAAGCTGCGATCACCGGAATGCCAGAGAGTGGCCGATTTGTTGAGAGCAAAACTGTTGTATTCGTGTTTGGGAAAGTGTTCGGATTGAATCGATTCCAATTTGCCAGATAGATTAATGGTTGTTGTTTTGAACGACCTATTTCGCAACGACTTGCTCACTGCTCAGCTATGTTTATCTTTAATTCTGGTGTTCTATTACATGCGTCAATATGCCGATTGATACAGGTATGGTATCGGTATCCAAACTTTTTTTGTATGTCTTTTGTCTAATGTCGACCAACGGTCGCCGTGAATACATGCTTTATTTTGCATGCACTAAAAATGCAGGTCTCTCAACTTGCCTGGTACCCATTTTAGGTTATTGCCATGTGAAATTGTACGCTTAAGAACCGGGCTGCTCAGTTCACAGTTCTCGACCTAATAAGGACATTTGACTGACTATCGGTATTGCACTGTATTAATGACTGTACCGTTGACATAAACTTGGACGTGATCATAAGTGTAAATCGTTTGACCGTAAAGAGACATTCTCACCTCTATGAAAGTTGTCAAATGTATGTCGAATGTGTGTCAAAATATGAAATGAATGCTGCTGATCACGATAAGCACATTTTTTCAAGAAATTTAATCGACAGAAAACATTTGTTCTTGACCTTGAGGTCATCAATGCCGTCAGAGATTAGGTTAAAGGTCAAAATAAATATATTTTAGTCTACGGGCCGTACTTTCTATCCTTAGTGTTTGATAGAGACCAAGATCACCCAAGGCGGTTTCCAAAGTATAACACATATTCCGCATTAGCTGAAGGGTGGTTTTGGCAAAAGGTTAAGGCCAAGGTCAGATAATATGCGAAGAAGTTATCAAAACGTCATGCAAAATATGTTGAATAGGTTACTTTACATGTATACTTCGATATGAATCATCATTTGACCAACCCAAATCATTTGGTTGGGATTTGGGTCACGCTCAGGTCAAGTTCAGGTCAAATGAGGTCAAATTTTCAAAATGATGTATTCAAATAATTAAGAAATGATGCTAGTCCAGTTTTTCTTAGAGAAACGATGCTGTCATTTGTATTTCTGTATCTAGTACGTACAAGCAAAACAAAAATACGATGTGATCTATTTTAACACTTAGGGAGCAATAAGCCGGTCGAAAATTAATGCATGCCTTTGAAATTTGGTATACGCATCATGCACATCTAGGAACATAATATATATATTCCGGCTTTTGTGATATCTTTAAAATTTTGGATTTGTGGTCATTTGTTTGTTATTTGGGAGTTCAAAACCAATATTGATCAAAGCCGAGACAGCCATCTTGTAGCACTTCACATTTGCGATCTTTTCATGTTTCTAGATTTTGTTTTACTTAAAATTTGGCTCCTGTACTGTCTCTTAAACTTAAGCTGTTGGGTGTAAAAATCGTGTGTAGTGACGTCACAAAATTCGCTATATGTTCAAAACTTTCTGACGAAACAAAAAAATTGCCCGCGAGATGTAAAATTGATAGTCGGAGAGGTACTGAAAGTTTGACGTTGATGCTTGCATTGGTTCTGAAGGACTACTCGCACCGAAATTGTGTACTTAGTACGTCATTCTCTGGTTAAAAAAACTGGCGAAATAAGCTCATATGTAGGTATATGCTTAGCGCTTACACATGAGGAAATCTTCCAACAGACATGCCAACATGGAAGGTGTAACTTCACACAGCACAAATAGGCTTAAAGTGCGTCATGTTTATTCTGTATCATACTACGTAAATATTAATGTCCTTGTCATCCTGTAATCATTCGTCTATAAGTAGCATTTTTACAGGTCTTCACAAACGACACTCGGCAGTAAGTGCCAAACAAATAAGCTATTAGCACACAACAGTTTGTTTATATGTTAGCGTTTTGTCAGCTTCCGTACATCTTGTCATGAAAACACGTCGGTGGACGTCTGATTATCGGCCCGGTAATATTTACCAGCCAAGCAGGCAGGTCGTTTGTTATGCCGGCGGGCACGTGTCGTTTCGACACCGGTGCAGCACACATATCGCTGCCGTCTGGACACGATCCAGAGCCACGCCCGGGCCTGCACAGCTCGAACGACACGAGCTGCTGAAACAGAGCTGACGCAACGCCAGGTCAGGCCGGCGCTCCCAGCCGGCGGCACGGCCAGGCCGTGACCCGGCACTCCGCCGCCGTCACGGGATTGGCTCGGTGTCGGCTGCCGTGTCCCGTGCTGTCCCACCGTCAGCGCCGCGACCGGCCAGCCGCGCGCGACCAGGGAAGTGCATTAGGCCAGTTTATGGTGATCATTAATCCAACAATGGCCCGGCCGGTCCGCTTTGTCGGTCGGCTGGCGGCTGTGGCGGCCCGGTCGGCCTGGCACCGCTGCAGCGGCGGCAGCGGCGCCGGCGCCACTTGACCCCGCAGCAGCGGCACGCCAGCACCAACTCGCAACATCAGATACCGACCCGCAAACTCACGCGATCTTAAGTTGGTGTGACTTCGATGGTGGTTCTGTCAGCTTGATGTTTATATATATTACTTAGACATGCTGAGACTGCCAACGTGTATACTTGATCTACTGTTTGGACACTTGATTCACGTTCGCGAAAATAAGAGTTCGTTAAATAAGGTCATGAGTGGATGCTGTGACGTCGACGATTTCGCCAGCCTTACCAATACATTAACTCGGACGGTTCCATTTTTCCGCAGGGGAGGAACCTCTGGTGCTAGGTGGATCGATGGAACACCACCGTTTCGCATTGGACTCACATTTATGGCACATATTCGTGAGGCACGAATGCATGGATGGCTGATTGACTTCTCACGGAAAACTCGGCAAACCATTCGCTGAGCGAGAAGGATGGGAAGGCCAGGTTCCAGTGTTGCGCAGGGGCGGCGGATTTGATTTTGCAAACGAGGTCAAGATTTCGATAAATTCAGTTCACGTAGTCCATAGTTAATACACATTGGTTGAAGGATTTAAAGAAAAATTAATGCCAATGATGATAACTTATAATGTTCACCAAGACAAAGTTAAAGGGAGTGGGTCTACTGACATTGGTGATTTGGAGTTATTGACACTAGGTTATAAAGCCGATTTTTCTGAATC
>JARBER010105042.1:0-11302 GCA_030265075.1 Balanus glandula
AGCAAAGGTGTAAAATTGTTCAGTTAAAAGCTATTCAAAATTGGGCGACGCTACGCGCCGCCGTTTTTTTTTTGTTGCTATCTATACAAACTCGGGGGGGCGGGGCGGTTATCCCCTCCCGTCGGTGCGCGAGAGAAGTTATTCAGCCACCCGCTCCTCCATTTCTTCGCCGCAGCCATTCTACAGCTTTTGTCAGAGTTATAGTGTCACCCGGGTCTGACTGTGGGAGAACAGTGGTCTCTCTAGCGAGGATGTCTGCCGGCGGGCCCCCCACACACTGCTAGCCGACGGTGCGTGTAGCCGCTCTGCTCTATAATTAACGCTCACCGCTAACTGGATCTGATTTAGCGTCGCGTGCCGACACTGTCGCCTCTCGCCCGGCCTGCAATGTTCCTCGCGTGTCGCCCAATGGTCAGGGGTACAACGATGTCTCCAAGGTGGCCCGAAGATGCTTAGAGGTGCTCAGAAATGGTTCAGAATGTATCAGGGATTTATTAGATGTTTTTCAATGCTTCGCTCCTGTTCGCAGACTCCCTGGCGAGCTTCAGAATGTTCTAAAGGTGTATTCTGGATATATCCATGATATCGATTTCATATATCATATGTTCTCAAGGGAACCTCTCGGAGGTAACCTGGGCAAACACCGAATATATATGTTTTGTAAATATCGAGAAAAACTGGAGATGTCCTTGGATTTACCGGAATATCTTTGAATTAAGCGACATCTGGGAAATTTAGCAATTTCTGGACACAAACGGTATATTTCTTGGGGATGCCCGGAAAGTGCTTGTTCTTCTCAGATAATTCACTAGGGTGTCTTGGATGCCCCGAGGAGCTGTAAGCCGTGATTACCGCCGCGGGAGCTGTTTGTCGATTCTGAGCGCACTCGAGTCGGATGTAATTAACAACTCGGCCTGTCTCGGAAGCGCCGCGAGCACACTGCTCCTGGCTCGCCACAGCGCCCGGACGGCAAATAAAACGGCGCCTTTCATCACTGCAGCGCAGGCTTGAGCTGGTGTTTCTCAGCCAGGTTAAACTATATACTTTGCTTCACTTGCATTACGTTACGGTTGAGTGATTATCTGCCTGCTGTGCAAGCATTTTACAATACACCAGGGCCGGTGCAGCATGATTGCATCCCATAACACGTCATCCTTCACACACGCGCAGCAGATTACGAGCTCTCGATGTAGTTGGGCGCGCCGGGGAAGTGTTGATGCAATCCCTTTCAATCAGAGAACTCCCTGAACGCATGGTCTCAGATCCCAAACTGCTGTGATCGTTCCACTGTTCGAGCTCCCTCCGGCCGGGCTGACGTGCTGTTTCGGTTTCAGATGGCGTTGGCTCGTCCGAGTGTCGCCGAGAGCGGCTGCCGAGCAGCAGCCTCTACACGGGCCCGTATTTTGACCCGAGCACGCCGACCAACGTGACCGCCCAGCTGGGCACGCACGCCTTCCTGCCCTGCCTCGTGCAGCAGTTGGTCGACAAGTCGGTACGTTATCGCCATCGCCGGCCGATGGTCGGCCGATGGTCGGCTGATGGTCGGCGCCGACCGTGAATATCGGGTCGTAACAAAGGAAATATGAGCAGAATGTCTGGCAATCAGCCGCACAGTCAATGTCGTGCACGGCCCGTAGGATAGTCATGTTTGGTCAATAGTATAGCTCACTGGCTCACCGGGCTAGCTAGCACAGTGATCAATCCCGTAGTTTGCTACTCAACGAGGTATGTACGCCACAATGAAATAGTTTATATCTGTAATATGGAAGCTGTGCGGGCAATGGGAATGTTATGATGGTCATGTAATGGCCTAGCAACAGAATGCCGCTCTGGTAGCTCCGGGAAGCGGAACTCCTTGACCTCATCAAGGCTTCAAAAGGGAACTGATGAGCAAACCACTTCCACTGCTGTTAATGATGAGGATTGGCGCCGCAGTTGCGTTGCTAGGACCTGGCACAAGTGCACTGATGATGCTCATCATATCCACTTTTATAAATATGGATTGAATCTGACGTAGAAGTGCTCGCTCAAATGCGTGTTTATTTAGCAAGCTGCTTATAGTACAAAAAAGCACGCAAAACGGTAAACGATTTGAACTTAAGTGCTGTATATGGTAACAAAACGTTGAATACGTTTTGCTTGCGAGCCCAAAACCAGCATTGCTGCTAACTTTGTCTTTATGAGAACGATTCCTTACCGAGGCCGACTATAAAGCCGAATGTGGCCGATTCTGACTCTGAATAAAAGGGCAGACTGTGAAGGAGGCATTGGTAAATGTGTCCGGACGGTGATGGAATAACCAACGGGGAGCGAATAAAACAACCGAGAAATGCGGGATATCCGACGAAATGAGAGACAAACAAAGAAAGAAAATTGAGGCTTTAGCTTAAAAGTGGGGAAAGGATCACAAAATAAATTAAACAAATATAGATGGAGCAAAAGATGAATCGACAAAAAAGATAGGATAGAAGAATGAGTGATAAAAAATAGAGCGATGAAACAAAAAGGGAATAAGCCAGGACAAATGGCTGGAACGAGTCACGATATGGAAGTTCGAAGTAATGTTTATTGCTGAAGCTATTGACTATTGTCCTTGCTTGTAAAATGACAAGCGTATGATAGCTTCTTATTCTATCCACCTTTGTGTGACCTATGCTGGCTTTCTATTTACTAAGCATTATACATGAGAAGAGGGAGCTGGAGTGAGACGAGAAATGGTTAGGAAGCATGGATGAAAATAGTCAAGATATGGAAACACGAACACCTGCCCGCAGCTATTCCCTTTTCTCAACGAAGGACAAACTTAAGTCCCGTTTTCTTCCCATGTCTGTGTGTCTCACGCATTGCCTGGCTAGCTGAGCACTGTTGCGGTCGGTGCCGTTCGTTTCTGTCGGGCGGCCGGAGCCCTCCTCTGACGACTCCCTGTCCTGCGACTGTGCTGCAGGTCTCGTGGGTCCGCAACCGGGACTCGCACA
The DNA here is from genome assembly GCA_030265075.1 of Balanus glandula. Lineage (NCBI taxonomy): Eukaryota > Metazoa > Arthropoda > Thecostraca > Balanomorpha > Balanidae > Balanus > Balanus glandula. The sequence goes on from JARBER010105042.1 coordinate 2,976, forward strand.
TCCTCACTGTCGACCGCTACACGTTCATCGCCGACGAGCGCTTCCAGTGCCTCCACGTGGACGAATCGTCGACGTGGACGCTGCAGATAAAATACGTGCAGACCCGCGACGCCGGCCTATACGAGTGTCAGATCAGCACCGAGCCGAAAATCTGCCACATCATATCACTCAACGTCATCGGTAAGACGGCAGCTGACGAATGACCCGGCTGGCCAGTCGCATGCGGAGCTTTCCCGGGTGATCCGATGGGCTCGGCTGGGTTAGAGCTGACGGAGGTTGGTGTGAGACGTAGGTGGTGGGGTGACGGGGTGTATGGACATTCTGAGAGCGAAAATGGAGATATCTCACTCGTGATAGATGGCGTCAGTCTCTTTCATCGGGTGCTGATTTGATATCCTCTGACGCGCCGTGTCTTTGGTGAGCAATAATATGAGATCCCCGATCCCGTTCCATTGATCCCGTACTCGTGACTATGTGCTATCTGGTTCCAAAGCAGGCATTCTTGACGGTCAACTGAAGCAATAAATGTTCTTTTTTTGTAGACCGGCTCAATAACTGAATGTATTGTTCCATGTCATGCAAAGAGCTATTTATCTAATGCCACGTATTTTGTGATTGCTTTTTCCTCTCGCAATCTTGTTGGGAATGCAATTCAATTCGGCTCAAAACTGCCCAGCATTTGCTCCCTGAACACTGAGCCTGCAAGCACTTAGTCTATTATTGCTTCAGACATAACGCATGAGCTCACACCGTGATTCGAATGAAGCCATCCGTTCATTCCCGGACCGTCCGTCGCTGAGATGCGAGTTTCTGTGCCGAGGTGGCGCCCTGGGACGCTGAAAATCAATACACAGCAACAGTGGTGGTGCTTGATATAGACATGGTAAGGTTGTTTGAAAGAAAAACAATGCTGCATGACTTTGTGTTTGTGTTTCCAGCCACAAAGATACCTATTTATATAAAATATACTAGAGTTCTACACGGCTGCACTTTTCCACAGCCTACCCGACCCACAGCCAAGCTCCCACAGCCACAGCCGGCCACAGCCGTGGCCAAAGGTGAACAGCCAGCCGTTGGCCGCCCCAAGCGGGTTTTCCAGAAAAATAATAGCAGAGCGAATGAAACACAAGCAATCGGAAGTTATTGTTGTTGAGTTAGGGCGTCTAACTTCGTGGTTCAAACGTCCACGAACACTTTGCTAGAAAGAGTCATTTCGCAGATTTCGATTGATTGATGCAATTTTGTTTAAACATCTATGCAGACCACAGCTACAGCCACAGCCACAGCCGGGATGTAGAGATTGACTGGTCCCACCCCACCCCGTTAGTCATAGGGTACGGCCAGCCATGGGGATAGCCGTCCCGTGTAGAGCTCTAAACTATACCCAATATGCATTTAACCATGCAATCAATGGTGGTTGGTTTGCAAGATATGTTATGTAAACTATCTGAAAGTAGGCCGAAGTTTCCTTCATTTTTTTTTGACATAATAGGCGTTTTCACGATAGATTTTTGCTGTCTGGACCGCTTTTTAGAATAATCATTTTTACCTGTATAAGTAAGCAACATCATGATGAGTTTTTCCATGCCATGATTTTGACAATAGATGTTCCCATTGGGATCATTGCTAATACAAAATTGCATATTAGTTCAGCCTAAACTTGTTTACCAAAGCGCATTAAAATGTTATCATTTGAAAAGATATCCTAACAGTGAAAACAATCATAGTGAAAGCGGCTGATGTAAAATGAGGTAACAATATATTGACAAAGGCATTAGAAAACAGATTAGCAACATGCAGTCCATGACAGCAGTATCTGGCATTCACAAGTATTGACCCTGCACATCGGATGCTCGATTTGTGCACTAGAAGTTGATTACTAGCGATGGGTGAATTTCTCAACATGTATAATCAGTGCAGAATCAGCTCTGTCGATCATCCTCTAAGTAATTGGTTTTGGTCTCCCCGAACGCTCTCTATCTTCAAATACCCCACATTAAAAAATGTAGCAGGTTGAGGTATAGATTGTCAGAGATTCATGGGCTTGTTGACTTGAGGATCACGTGCCGTTGTTGGACATGCCTAGGGTAGATTTTGAAGGGATGACCTCTGTGCCGTCGTGAATGGTTGGAGCAAGATGGAGTGATGGCTTATACCTCTCAAAACTACTCGATTGGGTGCGAATTAACAGCGGCACATAACAAAAATCATAAGTCCGTTCTGTTTTTAAAAAAAATTGCCGCACTGCGGTAATGTATCCTATTTATACTTATATAAGACAATATATGGCTGAGGTAGTCCCTTGCATAAACATAACAATAGGCGCATCGGCATCCAAAATATGAATGCTACAAATGATATTTAAGTCATCGCAGTGCCATAAAGTACCAGCTTGGACAATACAAGTTACTTACGAGCATAACATCATGCGCTGTTTAATAAATAATCACGGCTGCCTATTTCTTGCAAAGGACGGACAGATTTTGAGATATCAGTGTTTATTTTTCACAACTACAACGACCGGAGTTCGCCTGAAATATGCCGATGCAGGTGAACTAACAAATAAAATGGGCTGCAGCAATCATCCAGTTTGTACAACTCGGCAGATTTGTAGACATAATACGCTTGGAACCTGCTGTACAACCGCCTGTTCGCGGAATGCGTGATACATTGTAACTACTGAGCCATGATGATATACTTGCGCGGTAAAGATGTAGCATGTCGTAAAGTTAAGTTACAATCGCATTAGTTACATTTGTCGGACCGCATTATATTCATGGGTGTGGCGGCTTAAAAGCAAATATTGACAGCACCAGCAAAGGTGAAACTATATAATATATGCCGAACGGTTGCAGGAAGGCTCGTGAAAATTTCTTATTTTTCCTGAAAACTATTTCCTGAAACAAGTCTTGGCAGATCGTTTCTATTTTTCAATAAAATATTTTTTAACAGGGGTGGATCCATGAGATACTTTTAAGTAAGGTCCGATCAAAGACAGTGTTTTTGGGTGAATACAGCTATCTATTTCGACTTTTCGAGACATGACAATTATGTATCACATTCAAGCAGATGTAAGGTGATAATTCATGCTGAAATCTATCCATCTTGTTATGTCATAGACGGTTCCAGCGACCCAAAAGGGGTATTAGTTTGATTCTATTCGACCTTCTCTTTTCACCTAAAAAAATATCTTAAAATATACAATGTAAAAATAGATACAAAGATGTTTTGTAAGCATTTTCACTAATGTCACGACAATATACCAATTCATTTATATAAAACGGTAAAAAAACGGTTTATTAAGTATGTATTTCACTTCCATATTTAGTGGCCTGCAGCCACCTGTTTTTTTGCAAACACACACAAACACACACGCACACACAGACAGAAGAGAAAACGTTTTCACGAACGCTTGAGATCACCTCAGGAGTGTGGAGGTGGGAATCCTGGCTTGCATCGCCGCCTCAATTCTAGGAGATGAATGATGCAGTGTTTGGCGTCTCTCCTGTCGAACTGAAGACTCGATAACCCTCCCGACCAGCCCTATACAGCTTGCTGCGAGCCTGCCGGTAACTAAGTGACGGAATATATTCGGAGCGATCGGCGTCTTCACAAAGGGACGCTGTCAGTGTCCCGTATATGGAGCGGAACGGCAGAATGGCGGCAGAGTGTTCTGACAGACAGTCGAGTGGCGGCCGATACGCTCTTATATCAACCCTTGCTCGAATTGGCTGTAGCCTGCGAGGCTCGGGTCAAAGAAACGGCTCCGATCTGTTTTGCGGTAACTGTTACGCATTTATCCGAGGGTATTCGAGTATGTCGCTGATTTGAAAAGTGTATTGTGTAATACGAAAGTTCCAGTTTATAAGAAAGCTCAAATTCAAGACTTGAACTCGATTACCCACGGTTAACCTCATACACCCCACATTTTGCCTTTACCCGTGCACTGTATGGGGTCTGCGCCGAACACGAACTGTAGGGGGTTGATGCCCCATCACCCCACCCCCCAGACCTCGAAAACTCTACTACGCAGCGACAAGCAGAAAACGGATCTTGATAGCATGATACAAGTTGTATCGAAAGTACATTAGGCATTTATTAGACAGAGGCCTCTTGCTACAAAAAAAATATGGCGTGGTGAACCTTCATTCTACCAAGAATATATAAACCGCAGATAATGCCATGTTCCGGGCACATGCGACTGATTTAGTAGAGTCCTTCATTGATCGATCTGACGTTGTCTTAAATAGTGTTGACTCTTTTGTAGAGCTTTGACCACTTTGGTCAAGCATAAGGTGACAAGTTTGATCTTCCGTGTTTTACCAACTATTGGTAGAATTGAAGTTTACCATGATATAAGTTTGGTGCAAAAGGCGTCAGGTCGAAAGTGAGGTCACCACGGGTCATCAAAGGTCCAATTTTCCTGAAAAAGATAAAAGAAAAAGAAAAGAAAAGAAAAAGGTAAAAGACAAAAGATAAAAATAAAAGAAAATTAAAGATAAAGATAAAATACTCCTTTTGCCATTGTGTTTGCTTGTCTCGTCAAGGCATATCGGATGATATGCAAGTTGCCCTATTCAGGTCAACTTGGAAATTTAAACTCAGGCCAAGGTCAAGTGGTGACCCAAGTAGGTCATCTTGCATATTGAGGACGTGCCTCAGCGTGACAAACACATTGCCGTCGGGTTTACTCCTCCATCTTATGTATGTCGCGAGTTATTGTCAAAATAGTGATGGTGACCTCTGATGACCTCAAATGATCCTTATAGGGGTCATTGACGAAATCTTGCACGTAGCTCATCAAAAATAGCCTATAATAGTAGCATGATAAAGAAGTAATTGGACTAATATCACCTCCGTCACCGCCGTCACCGCCTCATGCATATCCTTGGAATTGGAAGCATTTGAATATTTCCACGTTGACTTATAATGGGGTCACGAAAATGACCTGACCTTAGGATACGGATGTATTTTTTTTTTTTTGAAATACCGGAATATTAAGGTCTTATGCCCTTATGACACCATGTAAGTTTCAAACTGTTCGGTAAACAACTCTGGCTTTGGTTCAACTTCAAACTCTTTTGGAGGTGGGGTCACATGACCTGGTCTTGTGACCTGACCTAAGATAACCTAATATTGTTTTATTTTAAAAGTGTGCGGAATTAATGTGCCAAAAGGTGTGCAAAAACCCGGCGGCGCTCGCTGCGTGCCACCATTTTCGGTTATCTGCGAAAAAACGAGAACTACTTACAGTGCGCGGTTTAATTCCAAGGAAATGCATATCTGTGTTGGCTTGTTTTTTAATAACTGGTCATATGTGATTGCTATGAAGAACGAGAGAACTAGTTTATAGTTACAAAGTTATTTTAGTTTTTTAAGCCTGATACCAAAATCAGAGCTGAGATCACTAAAGGAGTGGCCTTTTGCCCTGTCCTTATCACCCCGTCACCGTCACGATTGATGCAGACCATTTTATTTGTCATGATCCGTATCACCGCCGTCCCCGCCATCACCACCGTCACCGCCCCCATTACCGTCATCACCGCCATCACCGCCCCATCACCTCCGTCACCGCCCCATCACCGCCATCACCGTCACCGCTGTCACCTCCACATCACCTCCGTCACGCCCCCATTACCACCATCACCTCCGTCACCGGCGTCACCGCCCCCGTCACCGCCATCATCGCCGCTACCGCCCCATCACCGCTGTCATCGCCCCATCACCGCCGTCATCGCCCCGTCACCACCATTACCACCATCACGTCCCATCACCGCCATCGTCGTCGTCACCGCTCCCCTCACCGCCGTCACCGCCGTCACCGCCATCACCGCCATCACTGCCGTCACCGCCGTCACTGCTGTCACCGCCGTCACCGCCGTCACCGCCTAACGATCGGCCGGTACAGTACGGGCGGGCTGACTGGCTGGAGCGTGCAGCTAATGGTGCGACTAAGCGCCGCACCAGCCAGTCTACAAACAGGACACGGTGATCAACATTCGGCCGGCCGGTCACTGCCACCGGACACCGCGCCGGCCAGCCGACGACCGAGGTCGCGGTCACTGGGCCAGCGGGGGGCGGGGGGAGGGGGTGTTGATACACAGGCCGTGCACTGTTAAAACGGTCCCTCGACACTGCACGCGTCACTGCGATTGGCGTGGGTAGTATTGTGAACAGCGGGTGCATGTTTCTCGAATACGGTGTTCTGGATCACGTCAAACACGTAGCTCAAGCAGTACGAAGTTAATATTGAGCTTTGTTTGTCGTTATTACTCCGAATGAACACAATGAGCTAATCGGGTATTTCATCATGAAATTAAACAGCTGGAACAGCGTTTGGAACAGTCTTTAGATTGATGGAAACAATAGGCTGTTCCCAACATCGACTGGTCGTTTGATTTTAGCTCGTACAATAACTGGAGGGTGGCAATCCCTCTCTGTGTCGAGCCAGTGCTCTTTGGCTCATATGTGTTTTCACTGCTGATAACAATATCCGGCAGTCAACCTCCTTATCAAGCTGGTACGAACCTAAACCTATTTGCACGTTCCACGTCGCGAGTTCATTTTTTTCTATGATTCTTTTGTGACATTGTTCGTTTGAAGCAGGACATAAAGCCAGAGCAAAAATAGTGGCACGTTCTAACTGGCAAGACAAAACATTGCTTTTCTCTTTTCGTAGTATTCGTTCTGTGAACCCTTAAGCAATTAAATTCAATCAATCAATTAACCATGTATTCGTTCTTCAATACGTCATCCACAAAACACGGTTTTCGTGGCAAGTGTCATCTGAAATTGCATCACAGTTACACTAGAAAATAAAGTTAATCAACTGGCACAATTATTGACATCAAAGCGTTACGAGCCTAAGGAAGTCGATTTCACAATGCATTAGCGGTCCTCTGTCAGCCATTTTCTCATCTGTGAACAAACCACAGTCACTGCACCTGCGCCACCGAAATCTGAATGATTGACCGGCCTGCTCGGTACGTACTGGAGGAATTCGCAAAACAGCCCTGCTGCAGTACCTTGGGCTTCTATAGCGAACACATCCTCGTGATGCCATAATACTGCTAACATTAAGTCATTTCCGCGCTGGCCGCTGGCCGATTTTATGTGACTGGGTAAAATAAATATATAACTGCCGCACGCCGTCACACCATAGCTTTATCAAGCGGAATTAGCTTCATCAACTTTTGTTTGTTGTCAGCCTCGATATACCAATGTCATTATTGAACCGTTATTTATGATGTCGAAGCTGTGGTTTGAATGATGTGTTGGGGTCAATTCGCCATTAATTATCCAACTATTGGCTTCAAATTGACAGCTAATGTGCTCTTCACAAAGCAAATGGTAGCTCTAACTCTTGATTAGCAGCCAATATTTGGTCCAATGAGCATCAACGCTGCAAGGCACAAATGGAAACTAAAAGTGTTGTACAACCTAAATACTGACTGTACTATTCACGTATTACCTCCATAAACATTGCAGTATAATTCAGTATTTATTTTATCTAGTATAAATGTTTTACAGCATAAAGTATCGACGAATGTTAAGATAGGCGTAGTGTAGCTCTCTAGTAAATGTATAACTTGATACGGCAATATCACATTTTACACTTTGATGTCTTCTAATTAGTCTTTAACGTCTTACGACTTGGTGACAGAGTTACGTCCTGTTCTAAGTGCCTCATCTTGATACGTGGCCGTCTTCATAGAAGCGGTGAAGTGGCCTTAAACTTCTGACTAAGTCAAGTTTCTAAAGACAAATGCAAACGAGTCAGGGACACTTTACCCCTGCAGTCCTCTCTCATTATACCACGTGAATATTACCAGTTTCAGAAGGTTGCGTGATATCCTGCCGGTTACCGCTACTATACAGTGGGCTGATTCAGCCCGCGTGTGACATGATAATATCTGGGAATGTTTACCGCTTGTTCTGTGGCGTCAAAACACAACTTTGAGTGTCGGCTGGCAAATCTGTGGGGGCAGACTTCGGCTGGAGGAGCCCTGAGGAGTCCTCGCCTCGCCCCCCCCCCCCCGCCCCTTGAAGCGCCGCCTCTTACACGTGTTTCCCCAGTAGACCCAACACATAATCCCCGCATCAAACGCAGTCGATCTGACCACTGCGTGGTGTGTTGCAGTGCCGCGCGTGGAGATCGTGGGCGGTGAGCGGGACCTGCACGTGAACGCCGGCAGCACGGTGACCATCCAGTGCGTCATCTCGCGCAGCATCGAGCAGCCGGCCTTCGTGTTCTGGCACCACGACGTGCAGCTGGTGATGACGCCCGCCGGCGGCCGGCACCAGGTGCACGTGGAGCGCACGGCGCC
>JARBER010105153.1:0-11300 GCA_030265075.1 Balanus glandula
TCGGACCACGGCCCCGGCCGCAGTGTGCCGGCCTCAGTGGCGGCTGCCTCGCTACACGGCCGCGCGCCGCCGGCAGCTCCGGCCGCAGCGTGCCGGCCTCAGTGGCGGCTGCCTCGGTACACGGCCCCCGCCGGCAGCTCCGGCCGAGCCGCTGCGGCCGTGCTCCGGCCGTGCTCCGGTCGATAGGGCCGGTGTGGTGTGTCGGTGCGGTGTGAGCCGTACCGTGTGCGGCCACCCCTCCCCCTCCCATCCTGGATCGGGTTAGACGGTGCGTTATGTGACCTGGGCCACTTCACCGAGAGAATATAATCCTTTTTGCTGGCGTACTTTGGCTCGGGCTTACACCAAGTAGTTCATCGCGATGCACTGTTGATTTTATATCACTTTATCATGCCGATTATTCATTTTTTTGCGCTTTCTAGCTTTTAAGTTTTGTTTCTCATATTTGTCTTACATAGTTTCCCCGTACAAACTTGGCAGATAGCTCTCATCAAAACAGCAGCAATTTGTATTTTTACTTTTTCTCAACCTTAGACAGATTACGTGAAAATGAAAATCGATATAATAAAGCGATAAATCTCAAACGAGCATCACAGTGCACTCCGCAGTATGAAGTGTGAACCCAAGCCAAAGTACGTCAGCAATAGTAATATATTGACTTTGTGAAACTGGGCCCTGGCCATAGACTGAGTGGTGGAGAAACCGCAGGGGAAGAGCGAGGAGTGAGGTTTGTTCGCTGTGTAATGCAATTGCACGTGTATAATGTGTATGCCGTCTCTATGTAATCATATCCTCGTCACCGTGCCGTGTCTCGATGTTTTCGATACTACTAGCTGAGCTAATTTCGCCTCGGCTGTCAGGTACAAGGACGGAGTCCGGCTGGACCTGTCAAATCCAGGCAAGTTTGGCGGCGGAACGGTCGAGAGCCCGTCGCTGTTTATCAAGAACGCGTCCCGCCATGACGTGGGCCACTACCGCTGCGAAGTGGCCAATGACGTCGGCGAAGGCACCGCCGACAATGAAGCCACTGTTCACGTCCAGTGTGAGTATCTGGCGATGGTGCCGTTCTCAGGTTTCTGATACGCAGCCTTCAACAAGCGAAACTGGGAGGAAAGAACACATTGCACATACGTCATCTATTTTTTTCTCCTATTTTTACATACACAGTTTTGGCCAGGAAAATAGTTTCTTACATTCGCTTAGTTTACCAAAGTTTTCACCTGCATATGATTGTAGCAGTCAAAGTTTTGCAGTAACTACCATTGTATACAAATCTCAGCAATGCGGCTTTATACGGGAGACGCCGAACAGTCAGAAAACTCAACTTTTAGAACACACAGTTTTTGTTCTACTATACATAATTCAGTTATTTCTTGTAGCTCTTTTAATATATGGTTGCAATTGATTTATTTAGGTAATGCTGTTCGCCTTAAAAATCAATAAAAATATATTGTAAATAAGGCAACTGATGTTTGTGAAGTGTGAACCAATGCAATTGACTTCCTTTGTGACTTCGTCCGGGCCAGTTTTCTTTCCCAAGGTTCGTCTCATCTAATACAATAACAAACCAGATGTAAGAAAGCGTTCCTCAAACTTCCTGAGTTCAAAAATTTATCCGTCAGAGCTGTCAAGCCAATGAAAAGATGTCAGAAATATATGTGCAGTGAGGAGCAGGGTCTGTAAACAAGCGCCCACAGCTCGAGGAACTGACGGAACGAAAGCATTTAAGTGACAAGGGAGTCATAGCAACTTGCAAAAGCTGCATTTATTAAAACGTTCAGTCTGGTGCTATTTTCCAGAATGAATCAAAACTGCGAGAATATAGTATTAGTAATCTAGTTACATTCCGTTTATGTATCGGCAGGTTCTCTTAGAGGAAACAGTCCACCTTCAAAATAGACCTTTGAATTGAGATAGCCAAAGTTTTCGCCATGCTCCAAAACCACTTGAAATACTTTCATATCTTTATTGAAGCGCGTTAATTTAGAAACGTTTATTCTGAAATAATTGTTAATGTATGCATCGTGACTCCAGTCGCTGATCAACTGATACATTTTTTATATGACGAATGCTCATGACGCAGAGATATCACACATGAAACAGCTAGTGCTGGACAAGGAAATACTGTTTCCGTAACTACCTCTCATTTTTTTTAGTCCTCCTCTTCCGAACTCTAGTCTCCCCGGACGTGTCAACAGGCACTGCTCCCATAACGACTGTATTCTGAGTTTAACAAGGGCAGCCCCGCAAGTGTCACGGCTGGCCGGCCGAAGGTCAAGGTCAAGGTCGCGTCGGTCAAGGTCGCTGGCACTCTCAGACCAGTCCACTGCGGTGCCCCGGGTAGGCGGGAGGAGATATGTTTATTCCAAACGTGAGCTCGCCACTACACATAGAAATAAGTTTTATTTTTTATCTGTAAAGGCTAGGTCAAGTGCGATTAGGTTATGTCATTTAATAATATTTTTGCGAGATGGCCAGTACACGTTTGCAAAAATGACGCAGAGCGGAGTTCACTACACAACTTCACATATGATATTTGTGAGATTTTGTGATAGTTTTGATGATTTATATATATATATATATATATATATATATATATATACCTTCCACTCGTGTGACACAACCTTCGCACTCTTCCATTCTTCTGGGATACTCTATACTACATATTCATCCGGGTCTTCTATGATCCACATTTGGGTCATCCACAGTTATTTAACCACTGGGTGCTCTCCGATTACTTCTAATTTTCTTGAAAAGTTGTGTACTAGGGTTTTCAAGAACAGAAAATGTATTAGTAGGGAGCAAACAACCCTGGATTTTCAACAAGAAAACCGCTAACAAATATTTTTAAGATACGGCATTCCTATATTTTCCAAGGAGGCTGTGCGAACCTAGTGCTGACCATTAGTTACTCCAGAACTAACGAAAACTATTTTCATATATCTTTGTGTTTGGCTTGAATTATCAAAAGACAAACTTAGTAATCTTAAAGTTTAGACTTTCGAGAATTGTCCTATACCTTTGCGCCTTTGGACTTGTTGGGCACTGCAATAAAACAATGGACTGGATTACAACTAAACCTTCATTCGTGCTCTTTCGATCACACAATACACAAAATGCGGCTCGTCATATACAAACTATCTTTAAATCTTGCAGTGCCGAAACAACACGACGGTCTATACCAGGTCTTCCGGGCCTCCCATGTGTCAAAAAACCTACTAGTCTTTACAAAGCTCAGCTGACTTAATCGCCCTCCCCCCCCCCCCTGCAGTCCCTCCAGAGATCAGCCTGACCGTCAGCCCGAGTGACGTCACCGAGGCGGACCGCCGTGACGTCATACTGGACTGTGACGTCACCGCCGGAGATCCGGTCGAGCTGCTGGCAGTTCGCTGGTACCGGGATGGCGAGCTGCTCAGGAAGCCAGCGCCGTGCCAGCGACCAGCCATCGGTACGTGGTGAAGTTACATATAGTTCGTGTGTGCCGCGGGTGTCAAAATAAAGCTAGTGAGCACGGCGAACTCTTTGGAAAATACAGTAGCTTTTGATGCTACCAAATGACATAGAATTTTGCTCAATTGACGTTTCCGACAATAGATCAGTTTTAATTTTAAAGCTGGGATAATGTGAAATTATAATAAAGGACACTTATCATTCACTAGAAATGGAACAAAACTTGTTCCGATAATTCAATCAGTGAGTAGAGGACGAGGTTATCATGAGAGGGTGGAGATATGGCCTAACGTCAGAGCTTAGCTCCACCCTGGCTGACTTTAAGCCGACGCTGCCCGAGCCGTGACCGGTCAGTTGTAACTTGTGGGTGGATCCTAGGGCACGTGACTGTAAAGCAGACGACAGTTACCGTCTATCGGAGCTCAAATCAGCTTTAACGTTACGTGTGAATGGAAAGTGCTATATAATTTCGTTTGACATTGGTAATGGTATGACCTGGAACATTCATTGCCGAAAATGCATTCTTGCCAGTTGGTGTCTTCCTAAATTGTCGCAGCAAATTAGGATCTTAGACGGTCTACAATAATGTGTTCCTCGCTGCTAATTTGTATATGATTGGCTGAGTTGCATTGTCGTGTTTACACAATTGTACAGCTGTGAAACAACGTTATGGCAAGCCGTCTTTAATTTACAACTTACCACTTCATCTGATGATCTCATGCTGATCAAAGTACTTCCTCTAAGCCTGGTTTCTGTGATACCTAAAACGTCTGGTGCTATGACAATATCTCAGGACTATTTCTGAGACTTTTACGGACTTTGCAAGGTAAAGAGAAAATGCATGTGTGTTTAAAAGCTCGGTTTGAACTCGGCTTTCCATATCCTGAAATAGACATATGTGCAGCACCGTGCGACTAAACTAAACTGTGAAGAACTGAGCTAACCTTGCCTACATCGCATCACTCCGGCCGCTGAGACGTGGTTCATTTCAGTCTGAATATAGCCCCTCTCACCTGTCATCTGCCTTCCCCAGTGCCTGTCAGTGGTCGGACCGATGGTTCCCCCTGTGAGAAGGCGCCGGGCCGGTTAGTGCTGACAGCGGTCGACAGACGCGATATGGCCAACTACAGCTGCAAGGCACTCAACAGCGCCGGCTGGGGCCCACTGTCGAGGAAGAAAGCACTGCTCGTGCACTGTAAGTTGTGGGTTACATTTCTCCGAATGCTACAGCTCAGTTTTTTTAGCAAAGAACTTATTGCTATTAATAGCTAAGGCAGCTTTTGTAACTACTCTTACTACAGAGACACATAACATCTAAAAATATCTACAAGTTCAGTTAAAACATGCGAGTTTCGTATGTTGCAGACCCTCCGCAGCGGACGATTTTACTGCACAAGCCAGCCGTGATACAGAAGGGTACAGCGATGATTCTAACGTGCCAGGTGGACGACCCGGGCTACCCCCCTGTCAACAAGGTACGGAAACACCAACTAACGTGCGAACAGTCCAACTTCTGGGCAGTTGATTAGCTTCCCTTCCCGTCAGGAACAAAATTAGCTTTCCGGTTGGCTGCAGAGTGCTTTCCGGCTGGCAGATTACTTTGAACAGATGAGTTTGCAGCTTGTAAGTTTACGCCGTCTGTGCTTAACTTAGTGCTAAATGGAGCCAAGGCGGGTAAATGACATATAGCTGGGCATTACCCTTGAGAGGGGATCATGTAGGGCATATGATATCATTATAAGTTACACCTTCTTTTTCTCCTACATTCTCCTGTTTGTGCTGTTCGATAAATATTAGAAGCAATACAGATGAATCAGTTACATTTTTTAATAGGTTTCTCACTGTGTGTGAGGTAGGGCACTACGACAAATCGACACACCAAAGAGGCAAATTAACCCGCGCTTGACCTAGCGCTTCATCCCTGTCACGTGACCGTCCTTCCCTGCAGTACCTGTGGATGCGTGGCAGTCACGTGATCACTGACATCCGAACGCGTCAGTGGAGGATCGGGGCCGCCTCCCTGGAGGAAGACGACCGCTTCAGCTGCGTGGCCCTCAACAGCGTCGGCAGCAGCGCCGAGGGCACCGCCCTAGTGGACGTCCTGGGTGAGAGATGAGGCTCTATGTGTAATGGGCCTTGCGTGGACATTATTGTTTGTTCGGATTATGATGATGGTATTTGTCCATGTCATGAGTTGGTGAATGTTGGATGAGGCTGTGGGGACCGTTATGGCTGGTTGTAGCATGTCTTTGGACGTTAAAGATATATGAATAGGCATGTATTCTACGTAGGAAAAAAATAAGCGTTGTATAAAAGAAGAAAATAAATTAATTAATACCGATTGGTACTGATGAATGATGAAAATAATACAATTGTAACAAGCGTAGGTCCAGCTCATCGCATACTCATAACTTGTCTAACATTGCTCCCGGGAATAACAACTGGATCGTCGAAGCACGGTGTTTTCAGCGTTTTGCTTAGCTCAAGGCACAAACTACAATCGAGGGTTGAACTTCTCTGTTGTTGAGCAAAAGTCAAAGTGCTAAGCCATGATTAAGGGTTCACGCACCCTGTAGTTTCTACCAGAAAGGCACTCTGCCAAGCAAAATAATATTTCGCTCTGGTCTGTTTATGAACGCGGCTTGGACCAGTTGATAGGTGTTTGCGGCCAACTCCGCAGCTTCATAGAGGTATTTGTAAAAGTACAGCCAATAATCTTCCATACATCCATTATTGCTTAGTATTTTTCTGAAGGAGGGTTCTGTACCGGCAGTGTGTGCGTGAACATTGAACATTGATCGTGGACCGACACCCATTATAGACATTGTATACCTACTTACTTACAAGCCTTCATTACACCAGAAGCTGCCGAGTAAAATGCATTTGGAGAAGATGAATGGTTAATGGCTTTGGTGAATGTGGTAAATGTATCGATGGTATGATATTATGTTAAGTCGTCTTCACACTGGACGCGGACTCTTCGCATGCATGCGTAACCGTGCGGGCTCAACGTAGGCACGCATTATGAATACGTTTTTGCTGTTTTTTATGCGTTTTTTTATGCGTTTCGGATGCGCTTTCGATAATTTGTCGGTGTGAAAACGCATGCGTTACGCGTCCGTACGTTAAGTCCGCGCTCGGTGTGGAGGTGGATTAACACAAATAGTAGCTGGGGTGTCATGGATATTATTTTCCATTTTAATTCATATCCACATAAAGATGATTCATGCAATGTGGATAACATTGTTTCAAAGTAAGATGAATATAAATATACAAATAAACTCAGGTACCTGGTCATTAGTGACACCTGTAAGTATATTTAACTTGTCAAAGCATTATCGTTAATCACTACTATTTTTCCTCTTAAGCTTGGTTCAAAGCTTATTTGGATGATCTTTGGGAAAGTTTCCTTTGTTAAGCATGGGTTGCTATGCGACCTCCCCTTTCAGTCGATTACGAAATCCCCGATGAACGGAAATGTTTGAGAGAGAAAGCTGTGTCTTTTACAAGTCTCAGTCGATTTTCTACTAAATGACACAATCTGACCGCTAAAGTTCACATTTTTCTTCTTCTGCAGCGAAACCTCAGTTCATCGATCGCCTGCCTCTGTACCTGGGCGCTCTGATGAACTCGTCCTCGATTTCTGTCACCTGCCGGGTCGAATGTTCGCCGCTGTGTAGCCTCCAGTGGCTGAAGGATGACGAGGTCAGCAGTGCTGACAATGTTTTGCATTCGAATCGTTAAATATTTAAACTTTGTTCTACTTCAAACCTAAGATTGCTAGTTAGTTTTGCTGCTTAGCCAAATGTACGCTGAACTTTGCTTTGTTCTCAGTAGAGCTCGAAATTCTGGCTAAATGGTAATGATATCCGATGCAAGCGGATATTTTATGCTAGAATAGTATAGAATAATACAGGAGTTTACCTGTTTTTTGTTTATTCATTGACTAAATGTATTTTGTAAGGACGGATTTCGCTAGAGAGCTTTGATAATGGGAAGTTCTACTTAGATCATATCCCATAAATACATTCGGTTACGGCTTTTCATAGGCAAAGACACTTAACTTTGCATTATTATCTGTACAGATTTACTGGCCCACACACTGTAGCCGTTTTTACGAAAGATTTATTCGCCGGGGCACTTAGGGACGATAGGCTATTAGGGTCAGTGGGGAAAATGGGTATTTGGCTGCGTGTTTAAAAATTGCACAGCAGTCTGACATCACCATAGCTATTTTGATACTAAATTGTTTATGTTATTTGCAAACGAGCTACGGTATTGTCATTTATATGTGATTACATACAAGTGCATTGAATAATTCATAAATTCTACTACCACAAATCACTTTAAAATGCGTGCTCAAACGAGCTACAAATCTATTTAAGCCAATGGCTTCAACAGTCCCATCACCCCAACATCTCCAAATTTATAGTCTGGGAAATAAACGGTTCGTGAAAACTCTATCATGTATGTTGCATAACAACTCTGCCTAGATTGAGAAATCTTAAAATTTCCAGATAATCGATGAAAGCAGTGCGTTCTACTCGATCAAGACAAGCACCTTGGACCCTGACCCGCGCACCAACGACCTGGAGTCGACCGTGTCCACCCTGACGTGGAACATGTCCGCCTGGCCGGGTCAGATGCTGGACAGGGTCAAGGACAACGCCAACTACACGTGCCGCAGCACGGCCAACCCGGTGGGACCGGGAGTCAGCAGCACCACGTTCTTCACCGTCGAGTGTGAGTTACGGTATTAAATCAGTGAAGAAAAGCTCCGTATTTAATGCAGTTTTGTTTAACTAAGTTTTGCTTCAAACTTCTTTCATTTGTTTCATTTCATTATTCACAAAGCATAATACTTCAATGGTCATAGAAGCAGATTCAATTAATTAACGAATTTCTATGATCAAAAACTTATTTTATTTCATTTCATTTTATTTTGTGAACATTTATCACTAGAGCCTGACTGAGTGATAGCACAATGCCTCTCCTTTAGTAGAATGCCGAGGCGAAAGCCAAAGCAAGGGCTTAGCAAGCTCAAGATTGATTTGTACATACAGAATAACCTAACGGATGGTGTTGGGTGACTGATAGGCGCCTTTTTGGGCTAACAAGCTTCGTGGACAACACAAACGCTGACCTAGTGATAAGGCCAACTTGATTTTAGCACTAATGGTCCCTTTGAATTATTCATAGTGTTGAGGATGATTCCTCTAATTAAAGCTAGTTCTATTCATGTCGCATTTCATTGTTGTTATGGCAACGTTTTCCATAAATATTTTATCATCCCATTCACGTATAACAAAACGGAACTTTGCATTGCCTATGCAACTCCTTATCAACCATCTATATGCTTTCCCTTTTGTTGTTATCATATTGTTTCCTTGCTAAAGTTTGTTATGTGGAAGAATGTGCTTAGAGTGCGGTAATTATGCTATGCTATGATATGCTAACTATTCAAACTAAACTAGTATATGCATTCAGGAAGAGGACAACTACTGTGCTAGTCTTAGAGAAAGAGGGACTGGAGTGGGGTGTGGTGGAGTGGGATGGGAGGGGATGAGGCAGCAACAGCAGCACATGCTAGGGTCACCTCTCGCCGTTGACCAGTTCTTCCCTTTCTTTCTTTCTCTCTTCCTATTTCTCTCTGCAGACCCTCCTCAGAACGTGACCGTCTGGCCGGCTGCGGTGAACGTTCGTGAGAGTTCAGCGCCGGTGGCAGTCCGCTGCACTGCCAACGCCTTCCCGGAGCCCAGCTTCGTCTGGACACGCGGTACGTTTCCATGCTGTACTCAACCCTACCAAGACATTGGGATACCTGAAGACCATTTCGAATTATAAATTATGCCCTACATCCCCTGATATATATTTTTTGGCGCACCTTGTATTATGTTTTGCCTGGTAAATTACCTTACAGGTGCTCGCCAACTAGCATATTGTTTTTTCACTGCGAAAAGTTTGGATAAGATGTCCGTCTAAATCTAGCGTATATGCTCCCTTATCCCGCAAGTACCAGTACGGTATTGGCATGCTTCTAAGTTGCTGAGCTTGTAAGCTGCTGAGCTCTTCGGCTGCTGATTTGCTAATCACGTGTCAGTCGCACATTGAGCCGCTAATGACTGCAGCATTGACAGACTGACACACGATTGACTGCCAGGACGGGGACTCACCTCCAATATAGACCGTCAATGGCGCCTGGGGACAGCCATAGGAGGGGACTGACAGTAGGCTATTCAGCGCTCAAGTGCTGGCCGCCCTGGTAGTGACAGGTATTTATGCAGGTATAGCATGGGTGCAGACCCGTAAGTGTGCCCATTGCCCACTGGCCAACTGTGCTATGAACGTTTCGTGTGCGAGATTACGTCACCAATAGGCTCCATCAGCTCAGACAAACAAACACTCTCACTTAAAAATTGTATACACTGTGACTCGTGAACGTTTTTTTTAGTAGGCATACGCATATAGACCAGAAATTTTCCATCATATTACGATTAAAAAAATATGTCCATTTGGCCCCGATTGACCAACGAAAAGCGACAAGAGACTGAATCTCACTCACTCCAGCGTTAACCTTCGTCGTCAGTGTTTCTCGTTCAATAGCCGCGTGTATGTCTGTCGCGTTCAGACGGTGAGGTGGTGCAGAGTGTTTCTCGTTCAATAACCGCGTGTCTGTCTGTTCCACTCAGACGGTGAGGTGGTGCAAAGTGTTTCTCGTTCACTAACCTCGTGTCTGTCTCTTCCACTCAGACGGTGAGGTGGTGCAGAGTGTTTCTCGTTCACTAACCGCGTGTCTGTCTGTTCCACTCAGACGGTGAGGTGGTGCAGAGTGTTTCTCGTTCACTAACCGCGTGTCTGTCTGTTCCACTCAGACGGGGAGGTGGTGCAGAGTGGTCACCGGCTGCTGCTGGACCCGGCGCACCGGCTACGGCGCGGCAGCGGCGGGCAGTACGTCTGCCACGCCCGAAATAAGCACGGCGTGATCAGCACGCCCGTCGCCGTGCTCGTCCAGTGTGAGTGCTGGCGTAGGCGGGATAAAAAAGAGAGTTGAATCGTCCACAATTTGGTATCCTTTGGAGTTTATTTGAAGTGAATGATTTAAGGATGTAACGTCATTACGTAAACTGAAGATAAGAGTAGTCTTCTGCCACCTGTGCTCAAATATGAGAAAATGACGAAACATAATAACAGTCATCTTTCAAATAAGTTGTCAGACTTCGAATACAAAATGCCTTGAACTCATTGAACTTCAAATAGTATTGTTTTTAAATATTGTTTCGCTCCTTACATTAGAAACTTCCAATTATTTCAAATATTCACTTCACTTAATCGGTAAATCTTTCTCCAAATACCCGCAAAAGTGTTAACTGTCTTGTGCTGTCAAACGTCGTAGAGACATGCGGAACAGCATGCATCAGGCGTCCGCTTTGAGAGACATCTATTGACTAAAAGAGGAACTGTTGAGTCATGCGGAACAGCATACACCAGGCGTCCGCTTTGAGAGACATCTAGGGATTAGAAGTAGAACTGCTTAGCTGTGCTGCACAGTGCACAGCATGCGTCATCGTCAGTTTGGTGTTAGGTACTCTTGAGCTGTTTTTAAGGGCAAAATTAATCTTCAAAAGACTGAGTCGGTAAGGTTTGAATGGAATGAAATAACCAGTAACCTCATACTAATAAAAAGATATAAATGGCTAAAATTATATTGGATATTTCGCCGTTGCGGCTTCTTCAGCATATTGCTGAATAACTGAGTCGGTAAGATTTGAATGGAATGAAATAACCAGTAACCTCATACTAATAAAAAGATATAAATGGCTACAATTATATTGGATATTTCGCCGTTGGGG
>JARBER010105264.1:0-11297 GCA_030265075.1 Balanus glandula
TAAATACGATTATAAATTACAAAAAATCAATTAAGCCACTATTTAGAAATATTTTTCAGGTGGCAATATCCCTTTAACCAAAGTATCGTAGTGTACCCGTATTTTCGCGTTTCAACAAAGTTAAGGTTGCCTCAACCTGGCTGGTAAAAGGAAATACACAAATGCTGCGGTCATATTTTATAGATTTAGTGATATTTGGCAAAAGTTTGACGGACCCAGTATTCTATTGCCCTGGGCGAGTACTAGTACCTTCCGTGCAGTGTCGGTGGCACCGGAAACCGCCAGGTCACCTCCCGTGGCATCCGAGAGCGAAAATTGCGACAGTTTTATCACGGAGCCGTGTGCCGTCAGCCAAGGTCGCTCATCACTGGACTCTAACGGAGAGTTAGCTATGGGGCAGGGTCTCCAAACCAGCTCTCCAGTCCCAGCTGTCACTCA
Organism: Balanus glandula; assembly: GCA_030265075.1. Classification (NCBI taxonomy): domain Eukaryota; kingdom Metazoa; phylum Arthropoda; class Thecostraca; order Balanomorpha; family Balanidae; genus Balanus; species Balanus glandula. The sequence continues at coordinate 439 of JARBER010105264.1, forward strand.
CTCCCCATTAGGTATCCAGTTTTAGCGGACATGTCCTGTTCGACGCCCGCAGTCTTGTTCGACAACACATTTAGTGGGAAAAGTTAGCAACTGCTCGTCCCACCACCGGCGCGGCGACGGAGCCCCATGTCGACCTGACGGGGGGCGGGCCGTCACCCCCACCGCGCTGCAGTCGCCCGGCGGCGCGTTCCGCCGTCAAACGAAGCGGAGCTCGTAAAGAGTGCACGCGACGCGGGACAAGCAAAACGGAACTCATCTTCGACGGCACGCAATCCTCCCTCGGGTGAACAGTGTCTGACATTGTGACATAAGTGCATTTCCACATTGTCTCTTGCATATTGTCTCTGCTCTTTATCGTATCCGATGCAACTCAAGTTTCGCCACAAGGTACATCAATAGAGATTACTGAAAGTCAACGACTCAAAGATATATACAAGCTTGAATAGGCTCCAAAGCTGTTCAATTTGTAAACATTATGATATAAAAAGTACCTACGAAAGGTCTCAACGAGCTTAGTCTGATTAAGTCTTGAAATTTGTTTTTTGAGTTCACAGGTCAGGTCAAGGTCACGTTGAAGGTCAAATTTGATGTATATTCTGTTGTGTTACCATATGTTTACTGGAATGCTTTATATTGCCACTATGGTCACACAACTTGTTCTCAAAGGCATATTACATATTACTTATCATGTTTTATGGGTTATTTTGCATGTATAATTCGATAGAATAGTCATTTTGTACAATATGACCTCATGTAAGGTCAAGGACAGGTCAAGAAGGGTCAAATTTTGAAATTTATTTTTCTTAATCAAAATGACATGTTTCTGGATCAGTTTCGACTCAGGAGAACAATGGTGACATTTATTTAACTATATCAGGTCATAAAAGCTCTAAAAAAACTAATTTAAAAAGATGACGTCATGACTTCATTCACTTGGGGAGCCATAACTCAGCCAAAAATGAAGACATTGCTTTGAAATTTGGGAATAGTATTGTAACAGCGTAGTGCTGTGACATATATTCTGGGTTTTTCAATATCGTATTTTTTTAAGAAAAATCGTGAACATATTTTTTGATTTTATGGGGGTCAAAATTACTAAATTTTGAAAATCTGAGATGGCTATCTTACATATAATGGCTTGCAATGTGTAAGGACGTTTACGGATAACGAATCGCTGTAAATGGCGATTTGCTACACATTTTCAAGCATTTGCCGTTTTTCCTTCGAAAATGGCATGACATGACGTCACTAAAACATTTTCTTTCAAAAGTTTTTGAATAAATCGTAGTTTGCTTTTGCATAGGGATGTGAAATTGATTGAGGCAAAGGTACTGAAAGTTTTGTGTCGAAATACGAACGCATGTTTGAGTTATTAAGAAAAAAACGGAGGGGGTGCTACTTTTAGCACCCCCACAGCGGGTCGCGGGTTAAGTCTACAAACTTGAGGCTTATGAGGTTTTGTGAATGAAAAAAAAACTTTTAGTTCTAATCAGGTTCACTTAAAGGAAACAGACCACCTTCAACATTAGTTTTGAACTGAGATTGCAGTTTTGTAGCCCGTGACGAGAAACTTCTAAGTCCCAGAGCTTTCGGCTGAAAATACACTCTTCCCGAAGATATTTCAATTTTCGTGAAAGAAATCCAGAGCCCAGAGCTAATAATGCAAATATGCTTTCCAGAGCACACCTGCATGCAGAGGTAATACAATCAGACCAACATAGACCAATCAGAATCAGCCAATCAGCTTGCAGCTAGAGTTTGGCGCATCTATCGCGTGCTAGTGTGCAGACCACAGGATAGTTCTGATTGGCTAAGCAGCATGCGCTTTTTTGGAACACTGAGTCAGAGGGCATGTAGGCATAGTTTTTGTTAATATGACGGTTAACAACTTTAAACAATTTTAACTAATGAACAACTTTTTATTAAAAACAGTTTTTGCCATTTTTGAAAACAGACAAATGAACTGTATTAAACAATATAATCAGTTTGTTTTCTGATAAACTTTCGGAAGGTGGCCTGTTTCCTTTAAAGGGATATTGCCACCTGGGGAACATTACTAAAAAGTGTTTTTAATTATTTGTGGGAATTAATAATCGTGTTTACTCATGCTTTTGCACCACCTAAGGCCACAAAGTGTCAACAGAAGTGCCAACGTGACAACACATTTATTATTAGGTTCCAATTCCAAACCATAGTACCAAGATGTAAGCAGCACTGCATTCATAATGGCCACCCTCACAAATTTGGCTGTCAATGTGGCGCAACTGTCTCAAATTATTCTAGCTAAGCAATCAGTAGCTTGCGTTTGTTATTGCTCTCAGATATCAACAACATTTCATCTGTCGGTGACTTACAATTGAAAAGCGTTTTTGATAACTTGGATGTTTTGTTTATCTTCTATTAACTCATTCTATTAATGACTTAATCCGTGTAATATATATATATATATAATAGCTCATAACCTATAGGTACAAGGCAGTATGAACGCCCCCCCCCCCCTCCCATCCACTCCAGCACCGAAATGTAAACAAATTTGCAGCGCGCTCGGAGTCAAAGCCAACGACTCATCATGCTCATACCGCATCATGACCTTGAAAAGTCTGTTGTGTGTTAAATGTCATTAATGCAAATCTCTTACGCCCAAAGCCAAGGCCATGACTATTTTGGTACTAGAAAGAGACGTTATCTTTTGAAAGAGACAACAGCTGTTGACAATATCAATTTACCTTCCCATTTTTATTTTAAATCCCATTGATAGTATGGTTATTCTGAGCTTGCAATTTTCTAAACAAAGTTGGAGTCCACAAACTAGCGATTCCAGATAGTGCGCGGGCGATTCGAATATTACAAATCTTCCACTTCAAGCTGTTTTGTGTGTATTATGATGTGATGGGAGCAGTTTCGATAACCACATTTTGCAGATGAAATCAGTCACGCTTAATCTACCTATTCATACCAAAAGCCCCATATCGACCTGCGAGGTGGCAATCTACTTTTAATACAGAACATACGAGTAGCATAAGAACGCTTCTTTTCTAGATATCCTCTTCTTCATCATAGAAATAGAAGAGTATAAGTGCTACTGAGCTTTTCATTAACCCGCGCGATGTAGGGGGGGGGGGGTAAATTGAATCCCCCTCCCGGATTTCGTCGATAACTCAAAACCCATTCGAGTTATCAGCATGAAACTTGCTATACCTTATTCTCCATCAATGTGACGTCTTGTACCAATTTTTTGATAAAATCGATCGAGAAACTTTGGAAAAAATGATGTTTTGATGACGTCACGTCATGCTACTTTTGATGACAAAATGGTAAATGTTTGACAAATCATAGAAAATCGTGGGAAAACGCAATCCACAAACCAAAAGCGCTTAAAGATAGGACATAAGACTCTCTACAACACGATCATCAAGGATATTCAAAATTTTGAGTTTTTGACCCCTAAAATTTAAAAAAAAAAATATATCAAAAAAGTGTTTTTCAAAAACAACTATTTTCAAGATATTTAAAAAACAGAATTATATGAGGAAACTACGCATTGAAAATGCACAAACCAAATTTCAAAGCCATATCTCTGATTTTGACTGAGCTATAGCTCCCTTAGTGAATAGGACTCGTGACGTCATTTTTTTCAAATCACGTTTTTTTAAGATACCGACAAATAAATGCTAGTACTATACTTTTGAGGCAAAAACAGTCTAGAAACATCTAACTTTCAATGAATTCAGCTGATTTCACAATTTGACCTCAAATAAACTCTTTTGACCTGAATTTCACCTAAGGGCCGTTTAATGAGGTCAGAATGTAAAAACGAGTACTTTTATCGAATTTTACGTGTAAAATAGATCATAAATCATGTGCCGCATGAGTTAAATTGATATTTTGAAAATAGTGACCTTCTTTGACCTGACCTTGACCTTGAACTTCAATTCTACTTTTGGTCATATGGAATATGAAATACATACCTTTGAAAGGTTTGTGGTGAATAAAATTAAATATAAAAGAGGCTTTGAACGGAAAGCATGGCTCGTCAACTCGAGAAACTAAAATTTGACCTTTGACCTGACTTGTGACGTCACATGTGATCTCCAGGTCAACACAAATTATTCTTGCGTGTCAACTTGTCCGTGTCTATCGATTGCTGGCTTGTGCGTCTCGCTGCGGTTTATGGTTCGGAAGATACGAGGGGGTAAAATTTACCCCCACCCCTGCGCCGCGCGTTCGGCTGGAGACCCCTACGCCGCGCGGGTTAAGCCTATGTCAGCTTATGACACCCTCCACTTCAACTCAGCGGAGCTATGTTCATGAAACGAGCGACAGCTAGATCCCAGTGTTCACGTGCACTACATCATCATCAGGGATCAATCTTACCACACGCTGAGTCTTACCCTTACCAAGTGCCATGAATGAAGAGTGCCTTGAGCGTGAATGCGTCGGGCCGCAACGAATTCGTTTTTGTAAGTCGTCAGCAAATTTTTGATAACCTTCGGCGACTGCAAAAATACTGACGACACACGAACTCCAGAAAAGGGTTGAAATCACGGATTGTATATTGCCTCATTCGCAAAGGGAGTGATACAAGCAAAACGTAATGCAGTTTAGAACGAAAGAAGAATTAAATCAACGCAGCAGCCATCTGGTGGCAAGTGGCCTGAACTACGTCATGCTGATGTCACGACACGCACGGTGACTGAGGACCGCAAACGTCTCAAGTACGCATGTACGGCAAGTACGACAACGGAGACAGCTACGCACGCCAGTCAATCGCGTGACTAGCATTCATATCGCACGACTCCCGCCACCATCACACCACCTGTAGTGGGACCGCTGATTATCTTCAACATCCGCTGCGCCGGGCGCCCGCCCGCGGCAGTGACGTCAGCGTGACGTCAGCGGAGCAGAGGTCGGTGAGGCAGGGACGATCCCATTCCGACGTCCGTGGCGCCAGCGCGCTCAGTTCGAGAGCCGGGCCAGCACCGGCCGGCAACACCGGCTGGTGGTAACGACTCGACCCGGACGCTGAAGTTCGGCCGAGCATCACTCAGATCAGTCCTCCCTCAGATCAGTCCTCCCTCAGATCAGTCCTCCCTTAAATCAGTCCTCGCTCAGATCAGTCCTCGCTCAGGTCAGTCCTCGCTCAGATCAGTCCTCCCTCAAATCAGTCCTCTCTCAGAACAGTCCTCCCTCAGATCAGTCCTCCCTCATATCGGTCCTCCCTCAGATCAGTCCTCCCTCAGATCAGTCCTCCCCAGATCAGTCCTCCCCAGATCAGTCCTCCCCAGATCAGTTCTCCATCAGACCAGTCCTCCCTCAGATCAGTCCTTCCTTAGATCAGTCATCCTCAAGATCCATAAGCTATTGATCAGCTGAGTCCCGCTCCGTTGTCGTCGGACCCCTCCTCCCCCGCCCCCCCCCCCCCCCACTCGTCATGACGTTGCGCGCGAGCCACCGGCGCCGACGCCGACGTCGCGCGGTCTCCGGCCGGCCGGGACTGCAATGGAGCGCAGCACGCTATCCTCCCTTCACACGGTCACACTTCCATCCCATGAGGCCATTGGGAATACGGAGTTGCGCTCGTGGTGACTTCAGTAGTTCTATCCTCACAAGAGGGAAGTCTAAATCAATCGGCAGATATGAACGGGGCTAAACGCCATGTTCATATCTGACGGTTAGTTATAAGTTTCCTCTTGCGGGGACAAATTACAAGAGGGTCACCGCGACTCGCGAGAGCAAATCCGGATTCGCTTGCCTGATGGAAGCGTAAGCCACTGCACTGCCAGAATTAGCCAGTCCCGCTCGGAGCTCAACGCATCTCTCCGCTCTGCACTTCAAGAGCTAACCACGTCACGCTCGACAGTCTGCATTTCAACATTCGGCATTCTCGTTTGATATTATTTGTAATATAATTATGTAATATAATAATGTAATATAATAATGTAATATAATAATGTAATATAATAATGTAATATAATTATGTAATATAATAATGTAATGTATTAATGTAATATAATAATGCAATGTAATATAATATAATACTGCTCGCATTTGCTGGTATTTTTATAACACATCTAATTCATTGATATTATATGAGCAGTACGGCCACTTACGATTTGCGTTTTGGGAACGTGGTGCAGGGGGAAAATTCCAAGGATCAGAGGATTTGATGCCTCTGGCAAAAACACTTCAAGGGATGACCAGATGATATAAGCCCTCGAATGGCTCGAATCTTCTCAGAAGTCACAAACGTCTTGAATATGCAACAGCCCACGTCCAAAGTATGTGACAAATATAAGTGTCTCATCAGATCCAGCATCAAACTTGCCATGCATGTTCAATTTTAAACACACCATATAAGCCCACACAGAAACATCTCAGTCGCGCGCCAGGAGAAACGCGGGTCTGGCTCATTCTGGGAGCGGGACGGTTCCTTCGTGGTGGCTTGCAGTTGCAGACGGCGCGCGGCCTCACTTCCGGCTGATAATTAGGCCTGTGCCGGCCGCGGCCGCTCTCTGTCGCTGAGGTACTCCGCAGTAAACTCCCGTTCTCCACCCGCCGCGAGGGCGCCCGGGTCACGCCCCCAAAACCGTCTCTGTGCGTGTTTCTAATGTGCATTGATTTAGGATTGTTTAAAAATAGCTTCATATAGCCGGACGATGACTTGTAGAACGTGGCTGGACGTTGCTACCCAGGGCCGCCACGCTAGCGCCTGCAGCAGCAGTATAATGGGCACATCAATCACGTAAACCTCGGCAGACGCACGCTTGTTGAACGGAGGAGCCAGTCAAATCGGCATTCATGATCCCCTCGGCCTGCACATCGGCAGAGCTGTTAAATGAGATAATGCGTTAATCCGCGCTCGACCGGACGAATGGGGGGGGGGGCAATATTGTCCCCCTGGTATTTTTCGCGAATACTATGGTGCTATTAAGCTGAAACTTTGGGTACGTTTTTCACATCAACTTTATATCTGGCATAAGATTATGCAACTTTGTTCGAAATATATTTGATATATAATGAACGTTAGTCACATCACTACACTAAAGTTTGACGATAAAATCAGCTGAACATATTTACAAATTACAGCTGAACATAATTACAAGCCGTACTTACAAAGCTTTTAACAAAAAAGTTAGCCTAAAACATCTAAAGACAAAAAAAAATGGCCGATAATATGGTTGTCTCGGAAATATCAATATTTCTTTTTTCTACTCATAATGTTAAAACAAATAGAGAAATCAACAAAAGTTATTAACTTAAAGGAGTTACAAAACAGAACATTTGATGAAAGCCTGCAATTGAACTATATCTAAACTGAATAGATGTTATGCATCCTATTTTTGTAATATTATAATGCATCTTATTTTGACTAAATTACAGCTACCCAAGTAGGAGAGAGTGGGTAAGACGGCCAGGGTAGGTAGCAACAAAAGCCATCGCTAATACCAAGTCACTAATGCTTCAAACGCGTAAAATGACTACAATATCCCTTTTAGGCTGAGAGACTCTACCCACGTCGGATGTGTTTCCTTTTCGTAGTTGGTTTATTTAATGTAATAGCCATCTTTGTTGTAACTGTCGATTTTACCTACTGCTGGGAGCATCGCGGGTCAGCATGGTCGCAGTCAACATCTCTAGATTGAAAGTATGGTAGACAAACTGAATCAACTGCCTGGATTTTTAATTTCGACCTGACCTTGCCTGTGACCTCATATCGAATTCTTAGTATGTTTAGAGAGACTGGCCTACATTTGTTAAGTTGTGAAATGTGTAACAAAAATGTGCAAAAGGAATAATTGCTACTGAGCACGAATGTCGCATTTATTTTTCGCTAACAGCGATCAATTTCATATAAAACTAAGTTTAAATACTGAATTTAAAGTATTTAGAGATGTCAAAACAAAACTCGAATATCGTTTTTCAAACCAATGAGTTTGTTTAACTGCTAATAATTAATTTTAAGGCCTAACCATAATATGGCTAACTCAACTAAAATATAGTTTTAAAGTGTGACGGCTCCTTTCAATCATGATTGAATATCACTGCTAAACTCATACAAAATAATTTGGGGCAGTATTGCTGTCAAATATATGGCAGTAGCATGCCATATATTTGACAGCCATGCGTTTAAGTATTGCTTTAAAATTTAAAGTATTTAAAGCACCAACAGACTCTGGTGCTGGAGCCTGGTGGGACCGAACAACAACAAGCCTTGCTTAGTTGGGAGGTTTCACCGGGCTCTGGCAATGACCTTGCGCGACCCTGTCCAGGACCTGCCTAACTAAACCGTATGACTGTAAAGTGTGTCTTGCTCCGCTGTTTGCAAACCTTTCTTGATGTTAATGAGATTGGGGCAGCAGACGGCGGGGCACATACTTGGGAGTTTGTTTTTACTAGCTCGGTTATGGGTACGAATGTGTGTCAACCCTACCCCGCATTTAAAAAAAAGATATTGACAATTCTTGCAATTTGTGCGCAATAAAGACGAGCCATTGCTTTGGCTTTAAACACACGGCCACCTATTTAAAACAAAACACGCCATTATTGTTGAGGTTTTGCTTGAAAACAAATTGACTGTCATCAATATGTGTTAAAGAGAGACATCAATAACAATAAGACTAATACTTTAACGCATGGGCCTTTATTAACCCATGGGCTTTAACGCATATTTAGAGATGTCAAAACAAAACTTGAATATCGTTTTTCAAACCAATGTGGCTTGTTTAACTGCTAATAATTAATTTTAAGGCCTAACCATATGATGGCTATCTCAACTAAAATATAGTTTTGAAGTGTGACGGTCCCTTTCAATCGCAATTAGCCGGAGAGCGGGAAAACATCTCACCCTCTCAGGCAATTTCGTTGTCACTCAAAAACGAATAATGATATCAACGTATCTTGCTGTACCTCCTCCTGCATCAATTTAACTTCATGGGTGCAAAAATTCCCGTTTTGACGGATTCTTTTTCTGATGTAGTGATTTTAGTGATGTGATTATACCTAATTTTGAACCCAAAATCAGCAAAGCTTTAACAGACCGTAAACATGTCATCTTCGAAGCAAAACAGAATCCGTAAGCTTTATAGATTTCAAAGGTCTAGGACTGAAAAATCGCTGCATCATATTTTTTTTTTAATTTTGGCTTTCATCCCAAAATATATTTGTCTTATTTGAAAAAGTAACTGCAAAGTCATGATTTTGTAATTAAAATACATCAGAAAACAAAGAATAGTAAACAAATATAATTATTTCAAACTATATAGCTGTATATCATTGGTTAAACTTGTGTTGAATTATACAAGATTTTGCGCATTTTTCAGACATATCAATATTAATAAAAGAGAAAAAAGAAGTCACAGCCTCATACTATTACATATTCTAGATAAAACAATGAAACAAAATTGTGCCAATTTTGTTTAATTTCTTGCTCAATATACTTCAAAGTATGAGGCTGTATATTCTATTTTCTCTTTAATTATCTGTATATTTATTGCTTATTTAAGCCCCTCCACAACATGTCGTATACCCAATTACAGGGAGTATCGGCGTGCCATAACGCCGCTGTAAGCCTACGGATTAATCGGATGCCCATCCCCGAACCGGCCGCCCCGCCATACGAGCCCGGGACCTCCCACACGACAAGCGAGCGTGTTACCGCTGAGTCAACCGGTCCGCGAACGAGTTATAGCTCCATGAGTCCATTGTACGCCATTTTGTAGTCACTTCTTGTGGGTATCTTTTGGATCAGATGTTGCAAAATAAATTTTACCATCGTGTTGCTGAGACCAATAAAGACTATAACGTGATTTTGTATCAAAAATAATATATTTGAATAAAATGAACTTCTTTGACATCAACTCACCTCACCTTGACCACATTTTGTAAACTTTTTGCAAGATTGACTATTACTGTAGAATTGTACCTACGAGTTAAAATATAGCATATGTCGTATGACTTTCGTATATCTGTTGCCTACAGTGATCTTTTTCGACCTGGTCTTGACCTTGACCCTTGTTTAAATTTACCTTTACTAAGTGCAGGAGATTTACTATACCATTGAGAAAACTGTATGTGAAATAGTCCTATTCTAACGCTTGAAATAGCACGTGTGGCCAAAAACTAAAATATTTCAGTTTTGACCTTTGACTTGACTGTGTCATGACATTTAACCCGCCCCGTGCCGATGCTCCGCGCCACCTTCCCCGTGCCGGGGGGGGGGGGTTCTTTTACGCCCCCCCCCCTCTAACTACGCTCCCAATAAACGTAAAACAAATACGGTGTTCGAAAGCTCGTCTAAAACCATTTTGAAACTATTTTAGGAAAGAAATCGCTCAGGTCAAATTTTAGGTCACTAGAGGTCGTCAAAGGTCAAATTTTCTAGTTTTATGACATCGGTCCAGTAATTCCAATACAGCTCGGAAACTATGAAAGCAAAAAGCAAAAAGCATAGAGACAAATCGATAGCTTTTAAAATTTACAGTCTGCAAAATGTCCTCAAATTTGACCTTAGGTCAATAGTTTAGGCTCCACATGTAACAAAAGTCAAAAATGTCGTTTTTTTGCAAAAACGTATTCCGCTTATAACTGTTTAACTAAGAAAGGTAACGGAAAGAACTTTGCGTCACTGTGTTTTTCTTGACAAGGCGCGTCGAATGGTATACATGCTGACCTTTCAAGGTCAACTTGGAAATGTGACCTCAGGTCAAGGTCGAGTGGTGACCCAAGTAGGTCATATTGCATGTTGGGAGACGCGTCTCGACGAGACAAACACATTGGCGTCGTTTTCACTTCTATATCTTGAATATATCGCGAGTTATTGTCAGATAAGTGATGGTGACCTCTGATGACCTCAAATGACC
>JARBER010105375.1:0-11296 GCA_030265075.1 Balanus glandula
CCCCCGTGAGTGGCGGGTTAAACCGCGCCGTGCCAGTGCTGGGCGCCAACTTCATCGTGCCGGGGAGGTAGGCTCTAAACGCCCCCCCCCCCCCACTACTAACTCGACTCGGATAATACGTGGCCTAAAACCAAAGACACCGTTTGAAAGCTCTTCAGAAATAATTTCGAAACTATTTTGAAATTTTTCGCTCAAGGCGAAATTGAGGCCACCAGAGGCCATCAAAGGTAGAATTTTCCATTTACAGGACTTTGCTCAAGACATTCCCATATATCTCGGAAACTATGTTAGACAGTAACAAACGGAGACAATCGACAGCAAATTAAATTTAATTTCCGGATGTATCCTCAGCTTTGACCTCAGGTCAATAGTTTAGGCTACAGAGGTCATAGAAACCCAAAATGTTCGTTTTTGGCAATACATTGTTTCGCTTATAACTTTGTTTACTAATAAAGATAGCACAAATATGTTTACGCAATCGTGTTCGTCTTGTCAATGCGCTTTGAATGATAAACACGGTGACCTTGTAAGGTCAACTTGAAAAGTTGACCTCAGGTAAAGGTCAAGTGATGACCCGAGTAGGTCATGTTGCATATTGCTAGACGCATCTCGACAAGACAAACACATTGCCGTCGGTTTACTTCTATAAGTCGCGAGTTATTGACAAAAAAGTGATGGTGACCTCGAATGAACTCAAACGACCCCATGGGGATCACTGAAGAAAATTTGCACTTGCATCCTGCAAAACATGCTAAGATAACTATACACAGAAGCAATCGAACTGAAATCCTGCATATCCTTGAAACAAGAAGCGTTCTAATTTCCCCCCATTGACTTATAATGGTAGGTCACAAAATTGACCCGACCTTAGGTCACCGATACCAAAATTCCGAAATATACAAACTGTAAGTACCTATGCCTTTATATTACCCTGTAAGTGTCAAACTGATTGAGGAAAAACTCTGGATTTGGCACGAGTACACCTTTTTCTAGAGGCGGGGTCACGTGACATATTCTGGTGACCTGACCTCAGATGATCCGAGTCTATTTTTTTCAAAGTGTGCGCAGTTGATGCCCCAACAAGTATGTCAAAAACCTTAGGGGGCGTCTAAACGCCCCCTCCGGCACGGCGCGGGTTAAAGTACCATGTCTAACAGACGTAATCGAAAGTGCATGAAATACATAGTTTGGTGCTATGAAATAATTATTTTATAATCAAAATCATCTAACTAGTAACTAGTAAGGCATGCATAGGATGCAGCAGACGGGCACAGTTACTGCCTTTGTTTCCGGTAGCTGATACATAATAGGTACACATTGTTGTTTGCTGCCAAAATAACGTAGTAATTACATGCATCTTTATATATGCGTTCTCAGTGATTTCTGTTTCTAATTATCTGCTTGGAGAGATGCATTCGAATAAACTCACGTGCTGAATCGCCTTATCCCAGCCAACCCCCGTCCACCAATCCCAGGATCCCTTCATCGTGACGTCACCCTGGGGGCAGATTTCCTTTACCCCGTTCGATCGTGTGTTAAAAGCACGAACTTTACCGAAGGATAACGACATATGTTTAACACATAAAGCAAAACTCAGTTATTCATCGGACTCGGCTATTCTTATTGTTTGGTGAAATGCATCTAATTTGCTGTTAATACGCGTATAAATATCAATTTTTAGAGGATTAAGTCATGACTGTAAAACGAAGGGAAAGGGACGGCGATCGCTTTGTTAAGCATTTGCTGCCATATTAAAAATTATGGCACGTACTATTGTATTTTTCTATGGATGGAGCAAGTTTCTTCAATCATGACAAAAAATATTCTCACATAGAATATTACACCATATCAACCACGCCGTTCACAAAAATGCAAAGCCCAAAGCCACATTTTTCATCTTTGAACTCTACGAGGTCAACTCAGGTAAGGTACCCTACGTCACAAATAATTTGTATCAAAATAGTTAAGAGCAACAAGATTTTCACCATTCCCTAAATAACGTGAATAATTTTCAAAAGAAGTTGACCATGATATAACCTTGTCCTCATTTGAACATTGAACTTCAGACAGTTCAGTTTTGGATAAGGCCAAATACACTACATATATTCATCAAACATATTAGTTGATACGTCACAATGACACCAACACAATGGTGTAATATATGTTTCTCTCTCATGCCTCTGTACAAAACATTATTTAAAAAAATCATATCTAAATTTTCAGGAAAGAGTAAAGTGTTTATGATTTTAATACCTGTTTAATTACAATTATTATGCCTCGTTATTTTCACATGTCATTGAGTGGTACTAAATAAACAAAACTAAGAAAAAACATGATAGTTGTGCATAATATTACGTCATTTGAAGAAAAAGGAATGGTTATTTTGCAACGGAGTGACTGAGGGAGCTTCGTGTCCTCACTAGTGATGTCATTTGCAGCTTTGTAAAAAAAACATGACCAAACCAATACCACTTTTGGAAAGCTTGAAAAACTAAATACCAAACCAATTTTTCTCATACCAAAATGTACCAAAATTTGACCAACTTCAAAAATTCACGTGGATGGACTGCAAAAGAACACTCAGGATATATTTACATTTTTGCAGGACAATATCGCAATGTCAACATAAAAAATGCATGACAAACCCGAAACAAAGTTGAATGTGGTGTATCAAAGAAAACCATCAATCAATATAAATAATGTGTATTGATATTTGATGCCTAGGAACATGTCAATAATGTTTTGCAAATGTAACAGGCTGATTTTTGAATTTCGAAAACACTGCAAATCTACTATTATCATAAGTTACTTTATCGAAAAGAATACGTTTTGTAATTGCTTTCTTTATGCAACCATTTGCAGACAAAAGAGGCTCAATTGTGATACCAAGAAAGAACCAAGAAATTCTGGCCTGACCAACCAAATACTAATTTCGTATTGGTATTTTCCGATAAAACGAAATTTTGGTTTCCGATTGACACCACTAGTTCTCACTCACTCTGTCTGAATTCGCTGGAAAATACCGTACAGAAACGTTAGATATGAAAATGTTAAAAAATACTTTTTATATGACCTCCTTACAAAGTAGTTTTGAATATGTGTGTATCTTTTATATTAATTTTCGGCCACCGGCCATGATACAAGAAACCAAAATTATTTAAATACACGTACACCAAAGCATAGCCAACATCAGTTTGCAACACTTTTCTCGTGATCAGCATACCCGGTACCCATACTTTAAAAACACACTCATTGAAGATAACTCAAAAAAGATGAAAACTTAAAATGACGTTCAAGCAAAGCTTTCGATGTCCGTAGTTATGTCAGTAATGCATTTTAGAGAACATTCCACTAAGACTGGTCAAATAATGTGCCAAGATGACACATTTCTGTTAAGGCTTATGTTTTCGAATGTGGAGAGATTCACACATTTTTCTGTAAGGATGGTCGCTAGTTTTTGGCAGAATTTCAACAGATAAGGGGATAAGGAGCACTAAACCAATTAAAAGACATGAAAATATTTTATATATCGTTTAAAAAAAGAAATCCGGGAACTTCAGCGTTTGGTCCGACATCAAACCGAGACAAATTCAGAGACAGAGACAGAGACAGAGACAGAGACAGAGACAGAGACATATACTTCGGTTCTTTCTTTAAATATAAAGACAGACATCCCAAAAGTTGTCAATCGACTGTAGTTTACCAATTTTGTTGTGCCTCGTGTGAGGCATCTTACGTTGGCTCAACCCTTCGTAACCAACACAGTCAGATTCAACAGCATTTGGACAAGTCAGAACGTACCGGAAAGTTCCTTGCTAGCCCTGATCCCTCTCCTATACGTGAACATTCACTTACTTGCGATATCTTAGTAAGTCCCGATAATTTTTATATTTTAGGAAAGACTAGCGCCGCACTAGATTTAAAGAAACTAGAGTATCTACATATTTTCAATAAAAAGCCTTCCCTAAACAGAATGTCATCTGCCTTCTCTCTGCAAGCTGTTCACTCAACGGTCGCAGAAACAAATTTTCAGTCGGTTGCATATGGAAGAAGTCGTTTTTATCAGTGAGTCACGAGTATTGTTTCCTTTTTCTTTATAATCTCGAGTGTGTGTCTGATCTATTTTTGTTTGACTATCTGTTTGAATTTTCTGCCTGAAGATACAGTCTAGCACTGTGTTAACGTCGCAATATGTATACAAAATGTTATTCTTTTAATGGTGAGATCGAATTTATAAAATAATGAATCGTCAATCATATTCATTATATATATGTATATATATATATATATATATATATATATATATATATGTATATATATATTAGGGTGGTCGTTAAAAATCGAAAATCAGAAAAGTCAAGCTCCCAACCCCTAATATTGTGCCAATGGTTATAAAAAGACCCTGTCAATTAAAACAAAACTTTCATCCAAAAATTTGACGGTGCGCAATGTTGTTGAAAATTGCTGACCCCTATGGAAAAGGTTAAAAATCAAATTCGTCAGATAGACCTCCGCGTAGGCTCATTTGAAAGCCCTTGTCGAGTAGAACACA
The DNA here is from genome assembly GCA_030265075.1 of Balanus glandula. NCBI lineage: Eukaryota > Metazoa > Arthropoda > Thecostraca > Balanomorpha > Balanidae > Balanus > Balanus glandula. Next base: position 4,553 of record JARBER010105375.1, read on the forward strand.
CGGTGAAGAGTTGAAAACTTCAAATTCAATAGCTTTGTTTTCAGACTAAAAACATGTACCAAAACCGGCCCTCCAATACATTCTTCCAATTTTTACCAACGTTTTACTCTTAAAACAAAAACTATTTAATTTTAAGTATTCAGCTCTTCACTGTGTATTCTACTCGACAAGGGTATTCAAGTAGCATATGCAGAGGTCTAACCGACGAATTTGATTTTTGACCTTTTCCATAGGGGTCAGTAACTTTTAACAACATTGCGCACCGTCAAATTTTTGGATAAAAGTTTCTTTTAATTGACAGGGTCTTTATATAACCATTGGCATAATATTAGGGCTTGGGAGCTTAACTTTTCTGATTTCTTATTTTTAACGACCACCCTAATAAACATACGGGTAAAATATAAAAAAATACATACAATTAAGCAAAGAATAAAAAAATACATATTGGTACTTATAAAATACAAAAATACATTTAATATACCGTCCAGTATAAATACATTAAAACATGACAGATAATACTGGTAATACTGTACTTTGTGCAATGAAGAGTGTTGTGTGAGATTTCTTTATCTTCGCCATACTCACCCTAAGGGTTATGGTCGGAGACGGAATTGGTGTCGCAGTGGATTTATAACGAGCGATTCATCAATGACATAAGGCAAATGGAAGTTGCGCTGCTGTGGGCGCTTGCACACACTCATGCACAACACATGCGAAAGCTCTCCTTCCAGTCGTGTCATGACGGGTAAGTGGTCGTTTGCGCCACGTTTGCGACCGTTGCGTCCGGTGGGACACTGCCCAGATGACGAGACGGTCAGTGCCCGGCGCCCGCTCACTGCCCAGTGGCGCGCGCCGTCCACCGTTACACAAGCCTCGCTCCCTCCCTCGGCCGCCTGACTGACGGCGGCGGCGGCACGACAGGTACGCTGCCGGTGCGTGTGTGTAGCGGGGGGGGGGGGGCGTGCTGTGTTGCGTGCTGTGCGTGTTGGAAGGGGGCGCGTGCCGCTGTGTTACGCTGGGCTGCACATCGGCCGGCTACACGGCATAAGTAGCGCATAGTAGCGACAGAGGCAAAATCAACTGGAAAATCAAACCTCGGGGACCGTTTAGGTCATTGTACCAAACACTCGACGTCGATGTTTTGTCGATGACGTCACTGGGTTCGGAATTTGTGTGACGCTGGGCGGTGTTTCGGTCCCTGTGCGTCCGCCGGCGCTGTGCGTGCCGTCACGTGCCGCTGCTGCCGCCGCTGCCGCTGCTGCCGCTGATGATCGCTGTGCTGTGCTGTGTGTTGGGTGCCGTCTGTCACTGGCCGCACGCCGGACTCGGTTTCACTTTCTCCCGAGACGGCGGCCGAGCCGTCAGATCCGCGCTGCCGGCTCCCATAATAACGCTGTCACGCTGGGCCGCCAGGCGTACACTGTTGATGCATGTATTGTTTATTGCTTTTACAGCTGATGTAATGCAAAAAAGTGATATGGGTCAGGAAAAAACACGTAGCTCGACTATGTGTTGTATTGCTTTTCTAGGATTTCGAAACATTGTTTTTACTATTATATGATTTTGGTTCAAGGTGTTCTGAATGTGAATAACCTCGACCTTTTGGTGGCCGGCGCTGGAACTCACTGGTTTTGAGAGGAGAAGCGTAAAACAGGCGCGCTGCTGAAACAGCACTAATTGGTCGCAACTGACTAAAATGTAAAGTGGCATTTGCTTGGAATCCGCAATGGAATCGGAGGAGTTGAGAGCCATTTTTCATATAATCACCTGTAAAAAAAAACATAATGAAATATGTAGATTGTAGGCATACCATATGTATGCTGTGATCCAGCGTGCGGAATATGTGGCTTAGAAATTCAGATTTTGTTGATCACTTGTCCGGGAAGTCGGGTTTGGCCACGCGGGCGCTCGCCTGGCTCTCGTCCTGGAAAGATTGCCGCCGATAGCTGCTGCGGCGGTGACAAGTTAGTGGATCAGTGGATCAGCCAACTTCAGTGACTGGCGTACCGTGTCCAATTCAGCCGGCCGCTAACCCGGAATGGTGCCATGAATGACACTTAGTGGTGGCGAAGTCACCGCAATAAATCTGTCATCTTAATTATCTCGGCCCCATAAATAATAGAGTTGTTAATTCAATAATCATTACTTTGTCAATAAGCAATCTTCTGTTGTGTTTTGTACTCACACGAGCTGCCAATCTTCAATGGCGAAACGTCATGTAAGTGGAGGTGGTGTAATTTGTTATACATATTGTCGATGGTAGACATTTTCTATTGGACGTCTGACAGATGGGACTGATTATATAGTTCCGATGGCGGTGTTGTGCCAGCACCTGTCATGCGGAGGTGCAGAGCTCAGTCGCACCAGCAGAGCATCGGAGGTCATGCGGAGGTACAGAGGTCAGTCGGATTAGGGCTGTCGGAGCCGCGCGTCGCTTGAGTTCGGGTCTGGCAGGCCTGGCGCCGGGCCTGAGCTAGCTCCCTGAGCTGGCTCAAATGAGCTTTCTGAGCTGGCTGCCTGACTTGGCTCAGATGAGCTGGCTGCCTGAGGTGGCTGTCTGGGCTGGCTCAGATGGTTTGCTGTCTTGCTCTCATGCCGGGTCAGGATGACGCCGTTCGTTGAGCCACGGGCGGTGTGTGTGTGTGTGTGGCATTGTAATTTTCGATTGTGTTGTTCCAACTCTGGTGCGAGCCATCAAGGCGTAATTTACACCTCCGCAATGCATGCAATGCGTACATGTTTGTGTGTCGATAGGTGCGGTTTCGGTAACTTTTTCCATTTTGACATATGGGCGCCATATAACTCAATTGTTGAGGCGCCTTAAAGCCCAAATCATCATCATCATCATCATCCATTTTGACATGACGTCTTGTCTCTCCGCGATGTGCACCCTGAAGTATACGTATGGCTGTCGACGAATCGACTCGGCTGACTTTCTATAAATTATATTTATGAGTTGAGCCCAACACTTTTTTATTTATTTGGTACATAGATTCTCTTTACATATAACAATAAGCATGACACAATGCATACGCGTATGGGATAAGTACTCAATAATGACCATATGTAACAACTCGAGCATGCACTATATGTCGCCTCGCGTGACGCCGGAGTCCGTTTTCTCCCATTGTCTCTGTCGGGTCAGTGTGACCCAGGCGCCCGACTCATGTGCGGGCCTCTGTCGCGACAACTACTCTGCACCGCGTTGAAGCGTGCGCCGTGAAACTGGCGTACCAATGGAACGTGCCAATGAACACTGGCTAGTTGAGGGCACCAGGAGCGCTGGCGGACTGTCTCGCGGGTCCGGCGGAGTCTCGACCGGTCTCCGAGCCTCTGTCCATCGCAGCCGGCGGGCCGCCGCTGCTGCCCGCCGGATACTGTCTCCTGCCGACCGCCCGGTGCAGGAGACAGCGTCAGTTGCCTTCGCTCTGCTGCGCGGTGGACGCTGTCCTCTGCTGCCCGACTGGCGCTGTGTCCTGCCGACCGACTGGTGCTGTCTCCTGCCGACCGATGGACGCTGTCTCCTTGCTGACCTCTGCTGACCCCTGCTGCTCCTTGCTGACCCCTGCTGTCCCCTGTTGCTCCCTGCTGATCCCTGCTGACCGCTGCTGACCGCTGCTGACCGCTGCTGACCGCTGCTGACCCCTGCTGGCCGATGATGCCGTGTGTACGGAGCGGCGTCAGCCCTGCGTCAGGCTGTGCAGCGCCATGGCCACGTGATAGTAGGGCTGGTGCGCCAGGCCCAGCCGCTGGTCCAGCTGCTGCACGGTCAGCGGCCGCGAGCGGCGCAGCTGGCTGGCGGCCGGCGCCGGCTCGCGCTCCGCCGCCGCCCCCTCCCCGCCGCCTCGCACCTCCCGCAGCAGCTCGTCCACGATGCTCTCCAGGTCGTTATCGTACTCGATGACCAGCTCGACCACGTCGTCTGAGGCGGCGTCGTCGAGCAGCGCGCCGGTCACCACCACGGTGCCGTCGTCCCGGCGCGACGTCGTCTGCGGCGAGCGGAGGTACGCTGCCGTCAGCGCCGCCGCCCGACTCGCCGCCCCGCCGTCATCCTCCAGCGACTGGCGGACGGAAGGAAGACGCGCCGGCTCGAACGACTCGGCGGCGGCCACTGGAGACGGCGGGGCCCGCTCGAAGAAGGCCGGCACGCCCGGCCGGGACTTGGAGGGCCGGGGCGGCGCCGGCCGGGCCGGGATCGGGACGGCGTGGACGGAGCCGACGAACTGGGAGGTGACGCTGAGACCGCTGTGTGTCAGTTGCGGCTGCTGCTGCGGCTGCTGCGGCTGCGACTGATGTGGCGGCTGTGGCTGCTGCGGCTGCTGATATGGCTGCTGCGGCTGCTGATATGGCTGCTGTACCTGCTGCGGCTGCTGTTGTACCTGCTGTACCTGCTGTACCTGTGCGGGACGGGGGTGCAGGGGACGGAAGTGAGTCGCCTTCCCCGGTCCGCCCGACACGCCGTGGTCCTGTACGCTGGGCGTGAAGTGATCGTCCTCGGAGAACGGCTGCCCGGCGAACTCCGGCCCGGCAAACTGCTGCTGCTGTGACTCGGGCAGCGGCTGCTGCTTCTGCTTCTGCTTGAAGCTATTTTGCTGTTGGAATTTGCTCTGTTGATGGAAGTTGTTTTGTTGTTGGAAGTTGTTCTGCTGTTGGAAGCTACCGTGCTGCTGCTGCTGCTGCTGCTGCTGCTGCTGCTGCTGGAAGTGGTGCTGGGTAGCCGGCTGCCGCTGCCGCTTGGGCCGCGGACTGCTGCCGCCGAACAGCCGGGTCATCATACTGTCGACGAAGCCGCGCCGGGGCGGCGGCGGCTGGCGGCGGCCCGGCCGGAACGCCGGCGGGCTCTGCACCCCGTGCGCCGGGAACTCGTGTCCGGCGATCAGCACGTCGCTGCCGAGCGGCTCGGACACGTACTCGACGCGGTACTGCTCCGACGGGTGGGCCCGCTGGCCGGCGCCCGTCTCGGCGGCGCCCGGCTCTGCCCCGGCGCTGCCTGGCTGGTCGTTCCTCCGGTCGCCGGCCGGTGCCGACTGCGACGGCACGGAGAACACCCGCAGCCAGCCGGCGGCCGGCTGGCCACGCCGCGCCGTAGTCTCCGTGCTGGTGGTCACGACCGGGCCCTGTGTGACCGTCTCCACACCGCTGGCGGCGGCGGCGGCGACGTCCTGACGGGCAGCGGCGGCGGCGGGTCGTGCCAGCTGCGTCGGCGTCCAGTTGGAGCCCGCTGCCGCCGCCACAGCCGCGGCCGGTGCCGGACCGGCGGCCGACTTGTACGTGTTGGATGTCAGCGCGTTCAGGCGGGATATCTTGGAGTCGGTGGTGCCGGCGGTGGCCTTGCCGGCCGCGGTGGCGGTTTTGGGGGCTGGTTTGTCGGTGACCGCCTCCTGCTGGTGGTCGCCCATGGCGTGCATAATGTCGGGCCAGAAGCTGGTGCCGGAGCTGATGCCCGGCTCGAAGTGCCAGGCGGGTGTGACGGGCGGCCGCGGCACGTGCCACAGCGTGGGCGGGGTGCCGACGCCGACCCACTGCAGCGCGCGGCTGCCCTGCATCGGCCGCACGCGCTGCTGGTGCCGCGAGCTGGCGGCGGCGGCGGCCAGCTGCACGGAGCGCGGCTCGGCCTCGGTCGGCAGCGACACCACCGCCGCCGACACCGCCGACGGCTCCGTGGAGGTGGCCAGCTGGTCCCTCGGCACGCCGGCCATCGCAGCAGCAGCCGCCGTCACCGCCAGACACAGGAGGCAGACCTGCGGCGGAAACAAGCAGACGGCTGTCAGATCCGGCAAGATCGTCACTCGGTTTAGAGAGGACTAGTAGGCACATCTGCCTCCAACCAAGAAGTTAGGAGTAATACTAGTAAACAATATTTTTTTCCTGTATAAATCGTACGATAGCACTCACATATTTTTTTCTTTTGAGGATATTTTTGTGTACCTGATGGAAAAAATATATTTGTGAGAAAATCACCTTCTTGGCTGGTTTGCTATTGTGGCATTTGGCCTGTATGTGTAGCGTTTTTCCCGTTTTTAAGAAGATATATTTTATCGATGTTGTTTTGTAAATACATTTTGTTAAACTAGCCATTTTCACAAAGGGTTGTCGCCCCACCAAGGATAACATTACGTACGTTTTTGAGGTGTTTTGGGTATATATAAACTTCAGGAGGAGTTTTTACAAACAATGTTATGCCTGAGGGGCCCTCGGTAGGCTCGAGAGACTTTTGTGGATTTTCGGGGACCCTGGGATGGCCTGAAGTCCCACAGAAGGCGGGAAGGGGCTTTGGAAGGCCCATCTATCTGCTTATTAACCAGAAAACATATCATAGCATAATTGTTTAATAACATGGCAGTGGCTGTGATTTGGGCTTGACGCCGGGTGGTACTGCTGGCGCTGCTGCCAGCCGCGGCTGTCAGTTGTGATGACTCATCTGGATTTGAAGCTGCCGTACGCCTCAGCACAGCTGTCGCTTGGACACTGACCGCGAAAGTGATCCAGGCTCTCCGTCACTCTCAATAGCCAGTCGGTCGGCTGCAGTCCTCTGTCTGTAGCGCAGTGCCGAGTCCCGGGGTTCCAGGCCAGCTTGGCGCGGTCCGCACTCGCAGGGCCCGGCGCCTCCGACTGAGGCGTGTGTCCGATCCGACATCTGACTAGTCGGACGCTCAGGCTGCGGTCCTGAGACACGACTGTCTGACTAGTCTGACGCTCAGGCTGCAGTCCAGAGACCCGACTGTCTGACTAGTCTGCCGCTAA
>JARBER010105486.1:0-18273 GCA_030265075.1 Balanus glandula
CCTCTACCTAATATAGAACAAGAACAGCAGGACAAAGCACATGTTCCGAGCTGTTCCAAAAAATGGAGGTACCACGCACTCTCTCGGCCCGGCACGTGCGTCATTGGCAAAAGCCAGCTTGCCTCCACATCAAAAAACGCACTTCATTCAATTGCCCAGGTGCTGTGAAAATTTTAAAACTTTATCAACTGGCGCACGAAATTTTCGCTATGCCGCTCTACTATTATAGTAGTAGGTCTATCAGGATTCAAAGAGTTACTGAAACTCTGCGTCCACAAGCGATATAAGATAAATAGTCAAGCTTGCAAACGCCTTGAAAGTTATAAGTCTTGGCCGAATTATGCTGCTTTTGGACAAAACTTCGCATTGTATCCCTAGTCATTTAACTAAGTTGGGAAATCCTAATTATATGGTGTGATGTATATATATATATATATATATATATATATAAAACGATATTCAATTAACAAATCAACGAGCAAAGGCAAAAATAAAAAATGCACTTGCTGGCAGCTCAGTTACTTGTTCATAACAAAGCCCGTATTATCTTAGTACTTAAAACAGTGATGGGCACCAGTCCGTTACCGGATCCTTTTAGTCCATTACCTTGTGAAATTAAGTGTTATCAACACAAATGATGGTTCAAAAGCCGTCCGTAAGCGCAAGGCAAAGCTGTTCAAAGTAACCTTTTCAGTAACGGACAAAAGTAGCAAAGTCATGGACCACACAAATAACTTGTGTTATTCGGTCCGTTTCTGTAAAACAAATGTAACAAGTTCGTTAGGTTTCGTTACTCAAAAGAGTAACTTGTATGACCTTACCCTAAGCTTAATAATTCACTTTGAACTTGCACTTGAGTTGATAACGGTTAATTGTATGTACAAAGTAACGGTCCTAAAGTAACGGAATAACGGGCCCGGGGCCCAGAGCCCGCTTCTGACTTTGAGCAATGTCATTTGTCGCAATGCCTTCTGCGAATAACTACGGCATGTTTATATTTTTTGACAATTAATATACTGGAGAGAAGCCCGTTTAGGAGCCAAGTGACCTTACAATTATGCAGAGCTTTCCATTACAAATGTATGCATAGTTATACTGTATAGAGACACTGTAAATATGTGATAGCAGCTTGTCTTTTCCATTCCTGCTATCTATCAATACATGGCATGCCATATTTTAGCACTCCGGCACTGAGCAGAAGCATCGTGCTGACAAATTCTCCGATACCAGTATATCAGGTGATCTGCGGTTGGTCAAGGCCGTGGCATCTCCTCTCCGGGGGATCCCGTGCGGATCTCGTCTCGGCTTGACACACTGACCGGGCGATCCGCCTCAGTGGCCAGCGGCCCATACCGAGCAGCAGGGTCACTGGTGACACCTGGTGTCTCCCAGGGGGCACCTGGGGCGGGGGGGGGCGGCCAGGCCCCGCCCGCCGCCCTGGGCGTGCCCACCGCCGCCGCCGAAACTGGACCGGCGCTCGGACCAATGTCAGCCGGCGCCGACCAGCGGCCAGCGGCCAGCGGCCGGCCAGCGCCGCCACTATGTGGCTCAGTAGTGCGCCCGCCGGTGCGGAGACAGGAGCGGACCGCGAGCGGCTCAGACCGGACCGACCGAGAGAGAGAGAGAGAGGGAGCGCGCGCGAGCGAACTGACTGAGAGCGGCGGCCCGAGCCGCCGACCTGTGTGACCCCCGCGACCCGCCGACCCCCGCTGCAGCCGACGCGCCGCCAGCCGTCCGTAAGTGTTAATGTGATGGGTTTATTAGCGGTGCTGTCGGCCGGTGACTGATTAATCCCGGGGGTTCGGTGTCGGGTTCAGGCACGTTAGACGTGACGCGGTGAGTGGCTGGGGCGGTGTGCGATGCTTGCAGTGCGCTGCCGTCATCAGCGGTGGTTCAGAGCCACACTTGCTTTCCGTGGGGGTGTGAGTGCGTTGGGAACGGGTTTGCACTAAGTCTACTCACTGCATGCTGCAGGTGAGAGTGAAATTAAGCGACAGCTAAATGTTCCCGCTTAGTTCTTTTCAGTAATTCGTTAAGCTAAGAGTTTATTTTTGTCAGCTGCCTGCAAAGACGCTATTTTAAGATTGGTAGCTAAGTGTTCACTTACACAAAGCTGACTTCGAAAAAAACACCCAAGCGTTGCACGCTCACGTGCAATGTTATATTAACTTTATTTCAAAGTGGGCATGTCAATCGATATATAAATTGTATATTAACAGTTACAATTCGTTATTTGCGATTGGAGTTGCAAACATGCAATTACCTACATTGTAACCTTAGATCAACTGTAGGTATATCAATGGATATATACATTTTGTAGCAGCAGTTAAAATGCATTATTCGTGATTGAAATTGCATTGAATCACCTGAATGAGTTAATGAACACATCTTATCAGCGGTATCTTTCCTTACTTTTTCAGCTTCAAGCTTTGCCTTTCGCAATGCATAATAGTCTCTAAGTCTCAGTCCATTCGTACGTTTTGCCGTATGCCCGTTTCTGCCTGACACCTTAAACTTCAATTCACTACCAGTACTTTCTCCTAACTATTTATGACACTAAAGCCGTGATACGTATATCGAAAAGTTCATATTACCGTTTTCAAAGCTTCGCTTATTCCACATCGCCGAAAGCATCCCGAATGGACTGAGATTCCGCCTTAACTCTGTCATATCTGACCTCGGTAGACAGTCGCCATAAAAGATCGTGCCTTAAACGTGTCATAGTGGAGTGCGTCTGGCGCGCCTTTTGAGGCGCACAGAACACCGTCTGACTGTCGGATCAGTCAGAGACACGGGCACACACCACACCGGGGGCAGGCGATCCTCTTTCTCCGGCACTGGCCCGGTCTGTGTCCTCCCGACAACCGAGATAGCTGTGATGGCACCGCCTCCGCGACGCTGGGGCGGCCGTCATGTCACTATCTCTATGACACAGAGACTATTGTGACGCGGATGCTACTGTGATGTAATGGACTCGTAAGGTATCTCCTGTGATTTTAAGGACATTTGTGATGTAATGGACTCTTATGTCTCTTACTCCTAAGGACTCCGATGATATCAATCCGTGATCTCCGAACCTTCTGTAATACCCAGAACTCTTATAGTCTGTGACCCCCATGATGTTCTATCCTGAATGGGATGCGATGACCTTGTTTGTGAGACATCAGGATCCTGTGGTACTGAAGCCCCGCTCGGTGACGTCAGCCCCATGTGACGTCCCTGCCCTGTTCGGGACTGAGTCAGCAGCCGGTACACGACGAGAGAGCGGCATTGGAGGCGGCACCTCCCCGCGCGCGCCGCGAACACTATCCATCCCGGCACCTTCATCTATCAGCCGCGATCAGCCCGAACCCAGCCGGCGCCGATGAGAGGCCGCGCCTGGCGTCCAATCTTATTAATTACGTAATGACCCGGTAATTCCATTACGGCAGATGGCCTGTAACACGCGCCATCGTTCAGCCGGTGCCTTTTTACGCGTGAGGTCGTGTGCGGCGTCGGTCGGCGCAGCGCGCACCATTTGTAAGCCGCTCCAGGCTGCCGGCCGGTCTTTTTGTTCTCAATAAGACGCCGGCGACAGGCGGTAACAAATCAGTGACGTCACTGGCGGCGGTAACGCTGATGGAGCGGGCGCCGCCGGGGCCGCCGGAGGCGCCGACACTGTCCACTCGGACCGGAGAAGTCCGCTCCTGGCCCAGAGACCGAGTGGCCGAGATAAGAAGTCGGGGCTGGCGGTACAGGGTGGGTGCGGGGCGGGTAGAGGGTGGGTACGGGGCGGGTACGGGCTGGTTCAGGCCGGGTACGGGCGGGTACAGGGCGGGTAGAGGCTGGGTACAGGGCGGGTACAGGGCTGATACAGGGCTGGTAAGGGCGGGTACAGGGCTGGGTCAGATCTGAACAAACCACCGGACATGCGTGTCCGATGGCAGAAGACCGTGAGACAGCCGAGACGGACAACAAACCTGCAGGGGCTGCCAGCATCAGACATGCACGTACCGACACAATATATACATGTCTGCAGCTGCGATTACTGAAAAACACACAGTAAAACGCTAATTAGTGGTGCCCACGGCAGCCGTGCAGAGTACATTTATGTACCTTTCCGCGCAATAAATGTTTTTTACCTGAGGAAATATCCAGCAAATATAATATAAATATAAAGCAACTATTTCGTCATGCTTGGGTGTAGCTAACCGGTGAAGGACTTAGTCAAAACCTAGTTCAGCTGAGTCAGTCCAGAAACTCAATCGATGCAGCAAAAAGTGGCACCAATCGCAGACCAGCCTGGCCGTTATGGTGGCATTCCCAATGGTAGTGACTGCAGGTGTGTGCAAACATTCCGCCAGCTGTCGACTAATAACTCTTGCATCGGTTTCACTCCGGACCGATAACTCCTGTCATCGGCTTCGCTCCCGACCGATTACTCATGTCATCGGCTTCACTCCCGACTTTATAACTCCTGCCATCGGCTTCACTCCCGACCGATAACTCCTGCCATCGGCTTCACTCCCGACCGATAACTCCTGCCATCGACTTCACTCCCGACCGATAACTCCTGTCATAGACTTCGCTCCCGACTGGTAACTCCCGTTGCTGGCTCCTCTCCAGACCGGCAGCCCTCCGGGTGTCCTGAAAACGCCTCTACCGCCGCCGCCGCCGCCGCCGCCGCCGCTACCGCAGCAGCACACAAAGCCCTGCTGTATTTGCCCAGAGTAGCAGCGGGAGCCGGCCGCAGACAATGGGAAAGGACAGCCGGCCGTGTTGAGATCTCCCGCGGTGTTGATGGATTCGATAGGCGGCGGCGTGGCGGCGCGGGAGACCGGAGACCGGCCGCAGAGGCCCGGCGCGGATAAACCGGGTCACTGGAGTGGTGTGGTACCGGGCCACCGTGGCAAACCAGCGCCGCCGACATCACAGGAGCCGGCACCACCACCATCACCCGACACCACCAGCACCCCGACACCTCCACTGACCCCGGCCGACACAACCACCACCCCGACACCACCACCATCCCCGACACCACCACACCCCCGACACCTCCACCACCCCGACACCTCCACTAACCCCGGCCGACACCACCACCGGGCCGCCGCCGTGGTCGCTGCAGTGGACGCGTCGCCTCGCTGCTCCCCACTCCACCGTCCCGCTCCTCCCGCCGCGCGCGACACCCGCGTGAGAAAACACCCGCCGCGTACGGCATACAAGCCGCCGCCACAACAGCGCCGCCAGATATACGGCACGGCCGCGCCGAATACGCGATCAGCGCCGCCGCCGCGCCACCGCCGCCGCCGCGCCGCCGGATGCCGCAGGGCCGGGATGCATGTAGACCGGTCGGCGGCGGCCGCAGCCTTGAGGACGGCACCGGCAGAGCGGCGCGGCTCTCCGTCCCGACCGCGCCCCGGTCCGCCCCAGTCCGCCCCGGTCCGCCCCGGTCCGCCCCGGTCCGTCCCGGTCCGTCCCGGTCCGCCCCGGTCCGTCCCGGTTCGCCCCGGTCCGCCCCGGTCCACCCCGGTCCGCTCCTGTCCGCCCCGGTCCGCTCCGGTCCTCCCCAGTCCGCCCCGGTCCGGCCCGGTCCGCCCCGGTCCGTCGGTCGGTCAGCCCCACGCCCAGCGCCAGGTCCGTTTTGTCGCGACTTACGACGTCGCGGCACGGTGGTCTGCAGGCTCATGACGTTGCCGATGAGGTCAGGAGGCCTAACATCGTCTGCGACAAACAAGACATGTGTAACTGGTCGCAGACTCGACCCGGGCGGCGGCCGGTGCGTCGGCCGGTGGGTGTGCCCCGTCTTTGTCCGGCGGCAGAGCTGTTTAGCTGAGTCGCTCGTCAGCCGAGCGCCGGGCTGTCACGTCCCGATCTCAGGCCGTCCGTCCCGTCCGAACGACAAGCGGCGGTGCTCGGAGCAGCGGTGGCGGCGGCTGGCTGTCTGGCAGGCGTGTACTGTACATCAGCGGAACACGTCTGAACAGCAGTGGGCCTCGTCCCCGGCCGAGAAACACGCCGCTCTGTCGGCAGCACGTCCGGTGCGAGCCCTCAGCTCGTCCGGCGGGTGTCGCCTGGTGCTGACACGGGTGCGTTATTTGCTGGAGCACCTCCTTAGAGCGATAACGCCGGGCGACAAGCACGCTGACGCAACGTCCGCCGAAACGGAGCCATTGTTCGGGAAATGGTAAAGAGTGGATAGCGTATGCAGCCGTGACAGATATCATTTATATGCTACGTGTCAGATGAAACCGGAATGGTCTCACTCGGCTCGATTTGGAGCGGGGGATAATATGTCTGTCAGACCGGTGTCAGAAATGATCCCAAGAGAGCAAAAAGTGTTATAAACTGTCCTGTACGCATATTCGACAGCTTAGACTGCTTGACTGCACAATATAATCCTCAAGCTTTTTACTTCCAACGGCTGTTTGAGCCTCGCACTGATTATTGTAATGTGAAATGCTGGCGCCTGAACTACTACGCTCAAAAGATAATCTACACAGACCACCAACCCTTGTCAGAGTCGCTGCGCATTGTTGAAGCTTCCATAACGGAAACCTGATTGTCTATTAGTTGTCGTAGCCAGACCAAATGCATATCGGGGCGCACCATTTGAATCTGGGAGACCACTTCTTTCGAGCTGGCACTGTTAGGTCGTTTCAAGCTAGCGGAACCAAACATAATGTATAGTAACACGTCAGTCACCAGACTCACATGACAACAGACATTTTCCTCGATTCACTCAATCATGTATTCATTCATTTGTTCCGTATGATCTCCATATAACAATCGTTGCTACCAAAAGCCAACCGCTGAGCGCGATGCTAAGCTTGGTCCACCGGACGGTCACCGCTCACAACTCCAGCCCACAGAGATGCCGGGGCAGCTGCGCAGCCGGTGGACAGCTGCCGTGACCTCCTGCGGATCCGTGCAGCGGCCTCCACTCATCACGTCTGTCCTCAGCCGGCCGCGGTGCCGCGCCGTCCAAAGCAGGGTCGCCGCCGCCGCCAGCTCCGGTTACCAGACGGATGTGTTGTGGCCCCGGGGGCGGCGAGGCGCGCCGACCACCGGCGCCGCCGCGTGTCGGGCTGTCGTCTCGCCGCCCCACACACGTGTCAGCCGTGTCGGCCGTGTCAGCCGTGTCGGCCGTGTCGACCGTGTCGGGCGTGTCAGCCGTGTCAGCCGTGTCAGCTGTGTCGGCCACGCACCTACACGAGTCATGACGCGGCGTCCTGGGTTCTTCGCGGTGACCACTCGGCCGGGAGGCTGAGCTTCGCCGGGAAGGCGGTGACGAGAGCGATAGGTTATCCACTCATTGATCCTCTGCTACTTTGGATAAACGTGGAGGGTCCGAGGGATGCAACACCCCTGCGAAGCGTGACATCCCTCCTGAGCGTGACATCCCCGTGGAGCGCGGTATAGTCAGCGCTGAGGAGCTGTGCCGTCTGGCCTGCTCAGGCGAGACGTACTGCACAGTAGCGCCGAGCCGTTCTGCTAAGAGGTCGGCCAGGTCGGCCGGGAGCTGCAGCCTGAGCAGCTCGGCAGCCGGGCCAGTTTATGACGCGGCCGTCAGCTCTGTCAGCGGTGTAGTGCGGAGACAGTGGGCCACGCGGGTCGTGTTGCCCGGCTGATGGAGGGGACACGCCGGCGCGGTCCGCCGCAGAGCGACATCGTCCCGCTGCGACGCTTTGTGTCCGGCGCGCCGAGAGGCTCGTGTGAGGGCCACTGAGGACCACTCGGACCACTCAGCGACCCGGGCGGTCAGCGGTGGCCCATTCATCCGCGGCGTCGCCGGACAAAACTAAACACTCCTCCGCCGGCAGCGGACAAAATGAAATTGTCGCCACCTGAGGCCGAACAATCGTCTGGCGGTCGGAGCCGCGGGCGGACCGGAGAGTGATCGACTGCGACATGGTGGTCTGATGCGGCGGCCGGTCCGCTTTCGCCCGGGTCGCCGTGCCAGTCGTGTCGGTCGGTAGATCGGTGTGTCTTCTGCCAAGCAGAACGCTCGACTGAGCGACCGAGGCAGGGGCGGCACGGGTTTCACGCACCGCTGCCTCCTCCTCCGCCCAGCGCTAATGACCCGAGCTCTCTGACACGGAGCTGCGCCCGGGAGCAGACAGACAGGTGACGGGAGCCGGGGAGCAGCTTCTGAACGACGGGGAACAGAAGCCGGAAGCTGAAAGCTGGTGTTTCTCCGTCCGGAAGTCAAGAGCTGAGAGAACGAACCAAGCCGACCGAAATAAGTCAGCAGTGAGCTGAAGATAACACAAAACAGAAACACAAAGACAGAAGGATCCGTCACCAGACCCCTTATCCTATTTCTGACAGCCGAGTGAGCTAATCCATCACCGCAGCCTGGGCGGTATGGCGAGTCTCGCCCGGCGCACTCCGGCGACTGTAGCAAGCCGTACCACGGCCGGACAGACAGCCGGTCGACAGTCGTCCCAGGTAATCCTCTCCGCTCGACGCGGGGCGGTCTGCAGCCGCCCAGAAAAGCCCGGATTAGCGACACGCGCCGGCTGTGTGGAGCTCGGCGACACGTGCCGACCGTGCCGGGTGTGTCCGACCGTGCCGCCGCCTGCGCCGACCCAGAGTGGCCGCGCAGCGTGATGGGATTACCACGACCACGACACCGGCAGGAGTGTTACAAACTGAGAGCGGGACACGGCTGGGGAGGAGCCGCGGCGGAGACACCGGACGGACGGCCCGGCCGTCGGCCGACTACAAAGTGCCGGCAGCTGGAGGCTGAGATCCAATTACCCTTGTGACATGAGGCGATGGATCAAATGAAAATCTGTTTATTATGGTCATTAGTCACGGTCCGTGCGTGGTGGAGCGTGGGTAGTGAGCAGCGGTGACCTCAGTCACTCTCTATCTCTCTCCCGGCCGCATGCCTCGCTCGCAGACCAGGTGAAGCAGGACGGACGGACGGGCAGACGTCTGTTGTTTTTGGCTGACGTCTCGGAGTAATCACCGTGGTTCACGGTTGAATGCGTGCTCGGTGGACTCGAGAACGAGGTGTGCCGGCCTGCCTCACTCAGCGAGCTGTCGCTGTCCAGTCCGATCCGCACCCCGCGGCCGACACAGCTGAGAAATCGCCGTTCGTTAGGCGTCACAGCGGCTTCGACACGAATGATCGCTGACGGATGACGACATCTAGATGAGCTCCGGGTGAGTGATCCGCTTCCAGGATCCTGCTCGGTCAGATTTAAACGTGTGATTCCTAGTCATCAATCGCTTCCAACGAAGATGCATTGACGGCTACTCGACCTTGTTTTCCCGGAAATGTTGAGACTGGGGTGTGGCAAGTGTACCCCTCCCTCTGACCACGTCACAGCCGCCTGACGCAGCGTAACGGAACCCGTAACCAGTTGCGTCACGTTCGCAGCGCCTGCGTCACATTTGTCTCGAGCTTTCAGTCGGTAACGCGCCGCGACCGCCGGCCGCGCCGTGACCAATCGGTGATTCGGCTCCGTCTCGTCGCCGGGGGCGGGGCGGCCTTTGTACACCCTCCGCGCCGGATTAGACTCTTTGAGGCGGTGTGAGACGCAGACGCGACCCCGACCTACCACAGCTCCACGGCAGCTCGGCCTCGGCTGCCCCCAGTGACGTCACAGCCCCCCCCCCCCCCGATGGCTTCCCACTAATGGCGGTGCCGGTGCGGTCTGGTCGTGTTTCCCGGAGCGCGGCCGCCGCCCGTAAAACCTGCCCTGATCACGCTCTTGATGCGCTGCGGAAACGCATTACCGGCCCAGACAGCCATCGAACGGCTCAGAAGCGCGCTTTCTCCCCGCCCAAACGGACCGAAAATGGAAACTATCTCACCCGGCGCCGCTTAAAAGGCGCATTAGCTATTTCCAGGTCGATACCACGCGTGGCCGCCAGAAAACAACAATACCGATGTTCGACAGCGCCGCGTGGCACATTAGGAGCTTGTAAGTACGTCTTTACAACAGAGCTTTCCCGATATGCCAGTCCACACCTGAGCTGTCCGGCTGTCGGTGCGCGCCCAGTTTGCATCTTTGGAGCCTTCTAGGACCCGCTGTTCCAAGCTTTATGATCGCCACGGAGTTCCTCGCCTCCATCGCTGATGTCTCCAGCGTCTCCTCCCCAGAGTGGCTCTCCTCTCCCTCTCTCCGCCCTAATTAAGAAAGAACTCTGGCCGATTGAGCCACGGACGCGGGACGGCGCGGAGGCGGGCGGGGCCGCCGGCGGGATGGACCATCAACCGGCGGCAGCGGGCCGCACCAAAGGGTGGCGCGCGCCGCCTCCGCCCTAGTAAACAGCTGCTGTTCGTTAGACCACGCGCCGCCGCGCCCGCCTATCGCCGCCGACATCTTCACACCGCGCGAGAAAGCCGGCCCTGATGTAACTGGAGCGACGTCGCCCGGAGCGCAGGCCACCTCATGACGACTTTTAGAGACGCACAAGTGTCACTATCGGGGCGCACGGAGGGCGGAGAGTAAGCTCTCACCAATCATGTCTGGCGCCGGGAGGCGGGCGTGACTCGGGAGGGGCGGCGGTGCTCGCGCCTCTGGTGGCTTTATTCGGCCGGTTATACGACTGGGCCCTGCCCGCTGCGATCGGCGCCGCTGGAAGGCCGTGACGTTTACTGCCGCCGGACGGTGGCCGGAGCCGGTCGCGTCCGACCGCAGAGCGATCCATTAGTATGTCATAAAATACGGACACTAACGAGCGCTTCCCTTCGTTGCCGCCGGTCACGTCTCGTAAGTGAAGACATCCCGCCGCGGCCGGGACGGAACCGTCGGCGCTGAGCCGGGTGGGCGAGGCCGTCAGAGCGTCTCTCCGAGAGCCGGCCCGTCGCTGCCCGGGGCCCGCGGCGGCGAGCGGAGACGCCCGCACCGCGCTCGTCTCGCCCGCGCCACTCGGTCGCAGCCGCGCCGCGCGCCTCTCGGCGCCTCCGCGCGGCCCTAATCGCCGCCAATAAATTCACAACTCATCGGCGCTCATGACGAGCGGAGGCGAGGTCGCCGATTGGCGGAGCCCCACGCGGGGGCGGGGCCTGGGGCCGCAGAGTTCAAAAGTCACCGGCGACGGAAAGCGGCGGGCCGGTAAGGTGCCGCCAGACCGGCTTCAGGCCCGCCATTGGCCGCGCCACAGCAGCGCACTCCGCTCTCCTCCGCGATTGGAAAGACAAAAACCGACTCCACGAACTGCCCACAATCGAGCCACACCCCGGCTGACCCTGAGTGTTTCTCCTTTTCTCGCCCGAGGAGCGGAATGAGTTGGAATCCTAATTAAAGCCCGGTGTAGAAGCAGCCTATCCATTAAGTAGCAGCTGTCGGCTGCCAACTGCCTTCGGCTATCGTTAGTCGACGGATAGCCCGTCTACCAGCTACTGAAGATCCTGTCCTGTCAGCCCGCCGGTAGCACTGCGGCCGGCTGCGGAGGTGGCGGAGTGGTGGCAGTGGAGGCCCGCCGTCGATGCATCTCGACGTTTCTGGGTCAGCGGCTCTGCAAGGCGTCAACACGCGCGCCGACAGTCGGTCGACCGCGCCTCCGCCGGCGGGCACCCAGTCAGCGTGGCCTCGAACGGCACCGAGCGGCGCCGCGCCCCGCCGCGACCCTGGCGGCCGTCACACCTCACAGGAGCACTCACAGCACTCAGACAACAGCCATGGACGCGCCCCGCCCCGCCCCGCCCGCCGGGTCAGACAGCCATCGCAGTCCCAGTGTGAGCCGTCCCGCCGAACAGAAGCGCACAGTCCCACACCCCGCACCCAGCGACCCCCGCCAGCCGGCCAGAGCGCCAGCTCAGACGGCTCAGCGGCGACCTATGCATCAAATCATGACACCGCGCCTGGAACCAGGTCAGAGGCCTTCAGCCGCTCCGGACCGACCGCGCCCTCCGCTGACGAACGTCGGCCTCCGCGGCCCGCCGTCCGTCGGACCAGATAAGCCGCTGGTCGGCCGACGCTCTGACACCTGCCGCCGCTCCGGAATGCAGCCGGGCGTTTTTCGCACGTCCGGCGCCGTCCGGTGCCGTCCCAGAGCGTCCCGGAGCGTCCCGGAGCGCCCCGGAGCGCCCCGGAGCGTCCCGGAGCGTCCCGGAGCGTTCCGGAGGAGCGGTGCGGGTGGGCGGCGGGGGCGGTGTGGTGTCACCTGCCGTGAGCGCAGTGGGAGCAGCGCGGTCTGCAGTCTGACCCTGTCCGCTCCCCGCTGCGGTATTTGTCCAATCGAGGCGGCGGCCGGGCCGCTGGGGTGAGACGGATGACCAGTGTCGGTACGCACCCGCGCCCCGGCAGCGCCCAGCCGGAACAGGGGCCGGCCTCATGCCGCTTCATTCATCTCGTGCCGGCCGCATGCCCCGAGAAGGCTGCGGTCGCCATGTGGAGCCAGCCGCCCGGCGCTCCCGCCATGTACCGTTTAACCGCTCCCGGTGGATAACATCCCCTGCTCATCATAGCCCACTAAGCTCGGTAGCCAGCGACATCAGACACATATGAAGCCATGCTGGGTGGGGCGCGACGGCTACATGGTCCGATACAAATCAGCGATAGTCAGTCAGGCTTTCACCGCTGAGTGCAATGGATGCAGTGCCTCATCCTATTATTGTGTGACTGACATGTCATATTGCCCGTGAGCGTCGCATCCATTCAGCTCAGCTGCGAGGTCGGGTCGGAGCGGGAGTCCAGCGCCGCCCGGCCGGGAGCAGCGGAGACTCCCAGTCCAGCGCCGCCTGGAGCGGGACTGCCGTGCTGCCTCCTCTCGCCTGCAGCCGACAGACGGCCACACAGCCGGCCGACCTCCGTGCCACGGAGCTGCAGCGGGAGGGCCGCGCACCGACCGTCCGTTAGCCGCAGCAGAACGGGCTGGCCATCTTCTGACCGGGGGCGCGGGCGTGCCGGCGGTGCGGGGCCTCCGAGCTAGTCCGGCAGCCGCCGACCTTGCTCGGCTCCGTCCGACCCGGTCCGGCTCCACCCGTGCCAATTAACCGTGCCGCCGGGTGCCGCCGGGTGCCGCGGGTGTCGGCCGCCGTCACTGCGATTAGCTCCTGACGCCGCGGTCGAGGGCTCAGCGAGGCGTGGGTCGGGGCTCAGTGGGCCGGCCCGACCGCAGTCCGCCGCCTGTGGTCCGGCCGACACGCAGACCGCCCCCGTGGGAAGGACTCGGGCAGCACAGAGAGACGCGGTGTCTGCCGAGTGATTAGCAGATCTGGATCGCGCGCCGTCGCGTTCCGCGCGCGCAGGGGACGCGCCATTGTTCGCTCTCGCGGACAGGAAAACGAGCTGAGATAAAAATCGCCGCAGCTCGCGGGCGAGATACGGTGGAGGTTCCCAAACTGGCGGTGAGGAAAGTGGTGTTTCTCTCTGCGCGAAGATGTGTGTCCGCGTCGCGGCCGTGCGCCGGGAGGACCGCATGCTCCCACGCTGTGTACCCGGCCGCCCCACAATCAGGAAAGTGGTGCAGAAGGAGGCGATTTTTCTGCTACGGGACAATGGTCTCGTAATGATTCAGTGCTGTGGAAACAGGCGTCGGCTGAAGCGAGACAATTGTTCTGCCAAGACCGGACATTTTTCATCAGGTTGATCTGCATCATCGGCAGAAACTGGAGGAAATGACACACACGGCGTCTCTGTCCATCCGCTCGGCCAGTTTCAACTTCATCTTTTTACGTGAGATCATTTCATCTGTGGTATATACCACAAAAATAGGAAATATACCATCTGCGCAGGTAGTGAATGTTGCGATATAACGAGATCAATTTAAACCGTACCACTTCAGCCGGGGGACAAAGCCGCGCTCGGTCCGTGAGAAGATTTCGCGTCGGGCCGATGACGTCAGCTCTACCGTTGGCCCGGTGCAGTGTCCGTAAGCGGCGTTGGCTGCAGCCTCCGTCCGGGCCGCGAGGGAGGGGTCGCCCCGGCTGGCGGCGGCTGACGTGCACATTCTGATCTGATTTCGGCGGGCTAATGCGTCCCGACCGACGGGGGGTCGGAGCCGTCGCTCATTCGTCAGTGTTGCGGCCGCTGCAGCGGTCCGCCGTGCCGGCCGGCTCGGAGCCGCATCATGCAGATCCATCTCTTCCTCTGCTCTGCCCATCTCCTCCCCCGCTCTGCCCATCTCCTCCTCCGCTCTGTCCATCTCCTCCTCCGCTCTGCCCATCTCCTCCTCTGCTCCACCCATCTCCTCTGCTCTCCTGTCCCGCCGCCTCCGCTGCAGCCCGCCCCGGACCGTACCTCTCCGAACGCGGAGTGGTCACTGGTCACTGGTCACTGGTCACTGGCCACTGATCACTGGTCACTGGTCACTAGTCACTGATCACTGGTCACTGGTCACTGGTCAGCTTTCTCCGGGGTCCGGGGATGACAGCTGACGTAGAAGTTAGCGTCACATTAAGTTAACTACTTGTCATTATTTGTGAAATATTCAATGAAACTATCCCAGTTTTAGTAATATGTTTAATGTACCGCTAATACTACTGTTTTTAGCGAGCATCCCAGGAATGCGTTATGTAGTATGCATGCATGTATGCATTTTTTTTTGCATGCAAATCATATGTTAGCATGATGAAAACTAGCAAATAACCGCTATAAAAGAAAGGTTGTATTCTTGCTCTCTATGCCCTTTACCAGCAGTTAAAATGCAACAGACGAGGTCTCGATAAACAAAACAACTAAATCAAAGCATACCGGATTCAACATGCAGTGACATCAGTACGAGACAGAACATTTATATAACTCGAAAGACTGGTGCCATCTCCCTTCTCCTCCTCATCCTTGACGTATCGCCGACACGATCGTGGTGGGAGTCGCCCGGCGCTATTCAAACCATTCAAATAACTATTCATTCAACCCATTCCAATAACTCGTCGGCCGCAGCTGGTCGCCGGCTACTGATCTCACATCAGCGGACTCATCCTTCAGCTGGGTGCCACTCTGGCCCCTGCAGCGTCCTTCAGCGGCAGCCGACCTCAGCCTACAGACGACCGCGGACGCCGGCGGCCGCCCAGCCCGTGAGAAAGCCAGGGTGCAGCCCGCCCGCCGCCGCGCCGTCGGGTTCGCTGGCCGGCCGAGTCGTCCCCTGCACCGTCGCGCTGCGCGGCGGCCACCGCCGGTGACAAGTACAGGATTGCACGGCGCCGTATCGCCGCGGAGGTCGTAACTCGCCGGCCAGCCATCGACGCCCAAATGAGGCCACTAATTCCCACTAACGGCGTGCCGGTGCGTCGCGCTGCGTCCGCGCCGCGTTACTGTCACGCCGACATGCCATGAATCCGGCCGACATCCATTGGCCGCGGCTCGGAGCGGCCATCAGGCGCGACGTCGTCATCGTCTCGCGACGGCCGGGCGGCGCGACGACGCTGCTGATTTAGCACGGGTCGCGGCGACGGCTGCCCGGCCGGGTGCCGGCCCAGAGGTGGGTCGCAGCGGCGGGTTTACTGTCGGCCTATCAGCGCCGCCCCGGGGGCCCGCGGGGTCCGCTCCGGGGGCCCGCGGGGGCGGCGCCCGGGACTTCCAGGGCTCTGGGGACGCGGGTGATCGGACCGGACTGGCAGGAGTTCCACCGCCGCCGGTGTGAGACTCCTCCGAGGGAATATCGGACAGCGCGGAGGTGCCGAGCGGCGCCGGTCAGGGGGCGGGACAGGTGAGTGAGCAGAAACCCAGCAGCGGTCACCAGACCCGACTTCTGCCAGTCATCGGCCCATGTCATTACGACACCTTCAGTACGGGATAATAATTAGGGGGTGGAAAGTGAGCAAGACAGGGAGCTCTGAAAAGGTAGGTAAAGAAAATGGCCAGAGAAATTCGCAGCAGGTGATGAAACATAATCAGGGCAGGGTAATAAAAGACAAAAGCAATCTGGTTAGCAGCGTTTGTAATCAGTTTTTAAGTACAGCGTGTCCTTCACATGTGTGTGGGTCACAGTGCACAAGTCTGCTTTATTTCCCGCTCATCACTTCTTCCTTGCGGGCGGCCATCCCGACTCCGCCAAGGCTGCGCTGCGCTGGTCTTAAGCTGCGTGCTCGCGTAGTGGCGGCTGGTTTCGATTCGACGGCCCGATAGGAGGACGGGAGTGGGCGCATTTCTGGGATGTCTCTGTCTCGGTGATGACCTGATGGAGTGACACATCAAGGCTGTTCGCGTCAGCGCGTTCAGTTAACCGGCGCCACACGGAGGACGGCCGCTCGTCAGAAGGCTGGTGATGGTTGACCAGTGGTGATGATTGGTTAGTGACTGGTGACTAGTTACTGGCGTCTAGTGAATTAGAGTTACATACATGTCTGGTGGCTTGTGACTGATGTTTAGTAAATCAGAGTTGCATATCCAGTGGCTTGTTACTGATGTCTAGTGAATTAGAGTTGCATAGCTAGTGGCTTGTGACTGAAGTATAGTGACTGGTAACGGGGACCATTGACGACTGTTGATTGATGACCATGTACCGGTGAGCGGTAAACGGTTAGCGATGGGCGGTGAACAGTGAGCAGTGAGCGATGAGCACTGACCGGTGAACGGTGAACGGTGACCGGTGACCGGTGAGCGGTAAGCAGTGACTGGTGACCGGTGACCGGTGACTGGTGACCGGTGAGCGGTGAGCGGTGAGCGGTGAGCGGTGAGCGGTGAGCGGTGAGCGGTGAGCGGTGAGCGGTGAGCGGTGAGCAGTGAACGGTGAGCGGTGAGCGGTGACCGGTGACCGGTGATCGGTGAGCAGTGAGCGGTGAGCGGTGAGCGGTGAGCGGTGACCGGTGACTGGTGACCGGTGACCGGTAACCGGAGCAGACGTAACTCGGTCGCTGGCCGTCGGTCGCTCCCGATATGCCATCTCCAGTCGCGCTCCGTTCAGACCCGACCGCGGCGGAGGGCCATAAATCCGCACCAACGGACGCCCTCTAACACTATCACGCGGCCCATCTGCACAAACCGAGAGATTGAGAGCGCTGGAGATGAAGGCAGAACGCCGGCTGGGGGCAGGAAAAGGCGGAACCAATCCACGCAATTAGTTCTGCTGTGCGTGAGCGCCGCGCGGCGAGCCTGGCGCGTCCCGGCGCGCGGTGCGGCGGCGGGGGGCGGCCCCGTTCACACCTGGTGACCGTCCCCCCCCCGCTCCCCGGTCACCCCGTAAATCAGACTCGGTGGTCAGCGCTGTCACTGCGGTCCGCGGCCGGCGCCGTCAGCTGTAAATCCCACCTACAGCTCATAAACGACGTGTGACCGGGCCTCCGGCCGCGCCACGCTATCCCGCCGGTCCACCGCACCGCGACCCTCTGATTTACACCGACCGCCCGGTGGACAAATAAAACCCGGCTACCAGCCGCCGCCCGCCTGCAAACACTAATGGAGTTATCGGCAGGGTACAGGCACGCTGTGACCCCGCGGCTCCGGTGACCCGCGGCGGTGCAGTATTGATGGCGCTGCACGGCGGGCCCCGCTCGGCAGCCAGCTTCGCCAGCAGAAAATCCCGCCATGTTATTGTATTGGTAGTCAAGACGGACCAAGTCTCTAGGTCAATATATGCTGTGGAAATAGCATTACGTGTTCCCTATCGAGGCGAGTGGTCTTTTGGATCGTTTAATCATGATCTCTCCGAGACACCCACAGCTTCCTCCGATCCAGTCTCATACGTCAGCATTACACAATCCGCATTTTATATTAAACAGTCTCGACGTGGTGCCGAAAGATCTGGCCAACATCCCACTGCTTCTCGGATTAGAATCTCAGTTTGCGCGCGTGCTCCATCAGTTGGGCCCCCGCTAACCTGCCCTCCCTCCCCTGCCCTGGACCCGTTTCGAAAGAACGCCGCATATCTACATCAGATTCATCTCCGGCCCGCACCAGGTCACGCTCGGAATAGAAATTGAATAACGTGCTGATTTCTTCCATGTCGGCTGGCTGCCATCGATAAAACACTAACAAGCTCGTTGGCACCTCGCGGCGCCCAGCCGCGGCAGGCCGTGGTAGCGGCAGCGGTCACGTGCCTTCCCCGCCCGTCGCGCGCCGGTATGGCACCCCACCACGTGACCTGGCTGCAATTAGGGGCCGGCTGCCGAGATGGTATCGACGCCAGTGAGCCGAGCGACGGCGCGTGTGCACGCTTTCATCTTAACGAGGCCTGATGAAAGTCAATCCTTGCGCCCTGCCGGCGCCCGCCCCTGCAGTTGTGCGCCGTGCACGTGCTCATGGGGGCCGACCGATGTATGACAGCTGGCATGCAGTGCGGCTGGCCCGGTGGCCCATCAAATCGGTGTCGGGGGATGATGGATTCCGGACATGCCGGCCCTGCAGATCGCTCGTTTCACGGGGGTGGTTTCTGGCCGAACCGTGCAGCGTTTCC
>JARBER010105487.1:0-11296 GCA_030265075.1 Balanus glandula
CTTGTGCGGCCTGTCAAACATATCCTTGTTTTATCGTAAAAGTCGTGTGTAGTGACGTCACTAAAATCCATATATCTAAAAAAATTCTCACAAAAATTTGTTTTTTTTCACAAAAGATGTCATTGATGTAAAAAAAGGTATCCAAATTTTGAGCTCGATAGCGCTATTGCGCTCCGAGTTATCTTGAATATTCATCAGGGGGGCAATATTTGCTCCCCACGGTCAAGCGCGGGTTAAAGGCAGCCACACACTAGGCGATTAGGCGCGCCGATTCCCGCGATAACGCCGTGACATTCCGCGGGTAAACAAAAGTTTTCAATGGAAAATCACTTCGATGCGCGGAAAATCACGGCGATATAGCGGAAATCGGCGCGCCGAATCCGCCTAGTGTGCGGCCGCCTTTAGAGTTTCAGTAAAGTACGACTGCCTCAACGTGGTTAATAAACTGAAGCACGCACACGCCGAGGATAATATACTGCCCCATCTCCATATTTGGTGAAACTTTGGAGTATACGTGTTATAGCGCCCTGGTATGTCATAACCCACAGGAATTCATCCTTTGTTCGCGGTCTCTCTCTTTCGCCACTAGGAAAGACGGTGTTGCAGCTTAGCAAGACAAGATCAAATAAGTCTTTTAAATGCGAGCCGGTAACTGGATAGCGACGTCGATCAGCGTAATCAAGACCATCCTTCCAGCGATACATTGTGTCACACGCAATTACACAAGGGCGCAGAGGGAACAGTCTCCGATTGAATAACGAACGCATTCCGGCAAATGCAGAAACTCTTACAAAACGGTACCGGCGCATTGTAGCTTAGGCCGTCTTCTGGACTATGGCAGGGCGTGACTAGAGCAAGTTTCCTGAACGGGAGCGGGTCTGGCCAGATAACTTATATCAATGAGTAGGTTCAAGTTTGGCGACTGCGACAGTTACGTCATTCGGGTATATGGTAGAAATTACTGATCTGCTACCATATAACTATTTCTGGTACGCTTTTCAGAATATTTCTGAGATTATTCTATAACCTCTACTATACAGTAGGATGTCGTAGATACATCGGAATATTGTTTGTTTATTGGGGTTTTAGGGCGCGTCGACATCGAAGGTCATTTTGCGCCCATTTACATCGGAATATAAAACCAGTTGTAGTTAATATGATTTAGTGCTATCTCGAATACAAATAATATTTGTATTTCACTTATGCAAAAATACTAACGAAAAAATACGCATAAGTAGCTACCGTTTAAAAGTTTGTTTTACAGGGTTTTTTTCGTTTTAAGGAAAAAAGAAAATTGGTCAGCTGTAACAGAGCTTGAATTTTGGCCGAAGTAACCAATCCCCTTAATCTTCTGCGGTGTGCGCGACGCAGTTCGGTTACCTGCTGGACTAATTTAACTTTCACCGATTATTTGTGCTTTTTACCAGGCACGTAGCCAGGATTTCGCCCGGGGTGGCACCTCGAAAGGGCCCTTCCCGAACGTTAAAAGGGTCTTTCCCAAGCTTTGAAAGGGCGTCATTCCCGAGCGTTCAAAGGGCCACACAGAACGAATGAATAGGTCTCCTACAATGAGGGAAAATACAGTAAGATGCAGAAACTTGTAGCAGGCACGTAGCCCGGATTACGTCCAAAAGGATGCCCCAAAGGGTTTCTGCCTGACATGAAAGGACCAATTTTTGTAAAAGCCATTGAGCCGCGGAGCGTCGCAATTTTTTTAGTGTAATACCTTTGATATGCAATATGCTTTCTCATAAATTCAGACCTTTGCAGCATTTAAAATATGTGGTTTTAATGTGCATGTTAACGGAAATAGGTAGGTAATATACTTGTTTAGCTCATTACTTTACGTTCTTAAGCTTTTTAGCTTTTTACTCATTAAGCGCCGCGAAATTTCTTTGCGGATTTGCATGGTAAAACTTTGATATGTAAGTGGTGGACCTTGTGGAAGCTAAAAGATAGGGATGGAAAGGGATAAAAAGCTGAACTGTTTGAATTAAATTCAACGTTATGACGAACCAGAGACGATTGAACAGCAGCTTCGTTATGAAGATAATAAATCAAGTGACACCGAGAAACGGCGTACATTTTTCAATTTTAGGCCGTAGCAAACCACTCCATTTCCGGATCTCCAAATTTGTAACAGCCGTATAGGGCCTCCTCACGGGAGGTCCTTCACTGCACGGCAGGCCCTCTATTCCGCACAGAGGGACCTCTGCTCCGCACGGGAGGACCTTCTCTTTCCTTCTCTTTCCTCTCCGCACAGTCTCTTTTTGTGCAGAAAGGCCTCCTATCTGTACAGGTCATCCTCTTTGCGCAGGTCTACCTCTCCCCATGGGAGGGTCTTCTTACGTAAAGGGCCTTCTTAAAAAAAAAAAAAAAAAAAAAAAATCTTTTTGCGCAGAGGGACCTCCTCTCCGTATGTGAGGGTGTTTTCTCTGCACGGGAGGGCATCCTCCCCACACGGGAGGGTCTCCTCTTCGCACGGGAGGGCCTCCTCGCGTCTTGCCCTAGAGCCCTCCAAACTGGCTAGTGGTCCATTGATATGTTCATGGTTCAGGAGTCCTTTTGACCCACCCAGCGCTTGTTTGATATCAGGGGCCCTTTGAACTTACCAGGGGCCGTCTAGCCTACCCTTTAAACCTGGTAAGGGACGCTTTGACGCCATACTGATATGCTCAAGGGCCTCTCCAACCTGTCCAGGGCCCCTCTGTGCTAGCTAGGAAACCATTCGACATGTTCAGGCCCTTCCCACCCACCAGGGGGCGCTTTCGGTTTAGCCAGGCGCCTTCTGACCTACATAGGGGACTAATACGAACGACCACGGGGCCCTCTGGTCTTTCAGAGAGGGCCATGGTGGCCCTAAGGGTTTATCAAGTACTATAAACTCTCAACTCGGGGCCCTTTCGATCCACCCGGGGGTCTTCTGCACTCACCCGGGGGCCTTTCCGACCCACGCGGGTCCCTCTCGACACGCCCAGGCACTCTTTCGACCCACCTAAGGTCCTTTTTGGTCTATCACGATCCCCTCTAACCTGCACAAGGTCTTGTGGACGTTCATTGGGTCATCCTTCTAGTCTTTCAGAGGATCCTGGTGACCCTCAATTCCTCTGAAGTGCTCTAAACTTTCTCAAATCGCGTATCACTCATTTAAATAAAGTTGAAAAATCAAGTATACAACCTACAGGCTACGACCGTTGAAAAAATAGCTCTATGAGAAAGGCTACTGAAGTCTAAAACTCGTAGCTGGAGTTTCTGTATTTCGGCTTGACACCAATCTTGCTGAATTAGGGGAGAACGGGGTGGCCCCGACCCCTAAACTCTTTGGGGTTTCAAGAGAAATCTAGGTGGTTTGGGGAAAATATTATTTGGAACACAAAATATGTACAATTTGCCATCATTAAAAACTGAAAAATGCCTCAAAGACAGACAACTATCAAAATTGTAGCCATTTAAAAAAAACGCTCGTATTTTTGGGGTAACCCCGCCCACGGGATAATACAACCCAACCTGGATAAAGTCCTTTCAGGTATGCTAAAGGCCCACTCAGTCTTGGAAACGGCATGTTGACTCCTTTCAGGCCAAGGAAGAACTCACTCAGGCCTGGCCGAGCACCTTTCAGATCTGTTATTGGCCCTCAAGCCTGATAAAACCAATCCAATCCTAAAAAGGGCTCTTCTAACCTAGTAGACCTTGTAGGTTTCTCCCCAATCTGACACGGGTTCGTTCATGCCAGATGACGAACTCTGGCCTCAGGTCTGGCCTCTCAGGTCTGGCCAAAGCTCACTGACACTCCTAGGATCCTATCAGAACTGACAAACACCCTCAGAGGTCCCACCCGGGGTAACCCCGCCAGGGTGGGCGTTGTTACCCCGTATTCTACCATAGCGAAAAAGGAGCGATGCAGCAAAATACGACACCATTTCGGGGATAATACATACTTGACTTATTGCCTGAACAGTTACCGACACTAAACTAGAACATGTTGATGGTTTGTATCTCTCTTAGACTCACACAGCTAACAATAATAACTCATAAATTAACAACAGGGCCCTTTTTGAACGAAATATTATTTTGCACACAGATAACCACTCAAATGTCGATCAAACATTCTCCGTCCGCGCTTTGGGTTCGTCTACCAGGAGGACAATCGATTAATCGTCTATGTTGCACGTCTAACGAGATATATGGGTGGAAGGTCAACCGCTCATAGCACCACATGGACGGTGCTACCCTGTCCTCCCTACATGCGCGTGTTACTGTATTCAGGACAAATAAATGTACTTGTTTTTATCAATTTGAGTACCACACTATAAAGTTATTCGTGCGTATGCTTTGAATCCAAGGTGAACTGCGAGGCAAGTTCTCGTTAGGCTCCGTCTCAGTCTGTGAATTGGGTTATATTTCGCATGTGGATCGTATACCAATATGTGAGACATCTTATATGTAAATACATAATAATAAAATAATCAGCTAGTTTGAATAACCTGTATGCACCGAAATCATCACTAATTCACAGAATACGAATTCTCGTCACGGCGTCAGCTCTTGCGCATGCGCGACCGCCGCCGCCGCGTCGGGCCGGCGATGGTGACGTCATAGCTACCAAACAGCTTGCCACCCCCCCCCCCTCTTGCCGGGGGCTACAAACGACCCGCCAGCCTGCCCAGCGGTGACCTGACCAGCTCCACGTGCCAGTCACGTGGTTAGCAGAGAGACACGTCACCACCTGCCACCTGGCGGCGGCCGGAGAAAACACCACAATCCGGTCCGAACCAGATTCCCCGCAGTACGGCGCAACACAGCGTAATGCAGCGCAATGCAGAGCAGCGCAGCGCGGTTCAAAAGCGGCAGATCCGGTGTGACCGTGGAAATCTGGTTTGAACACCGTCTGCACAAAGTCGCCGGTCAGGTGCGGAGTGGC
Organism: Balanus glandula; assembly: GCA_030265075.1. Taxonomy (NCBI): domain Eukaryota; kingdom Metazoa; phylum Arthropoda; class Thecostraca; order Balanomorpha; family Balanidae; genus Balanus; species Balanus glandula. The sequence continues at coordinate 4,922 of JARBER010105487.1, forward strand.
AGGGTTTACGTCTGCTGACCGTTCATTAGAGAGTTTCAAGAGTAGGTTGTGGACTTCGCAAGGTTTACTTGGCACTTGAAGCAGGTGTGTTAGTGCGAACACCGCCCGTTTGCGGTGTCAGAAGACCCACCGGAATGCGCCATAAGCCTGACACAACACCGGCGTCCTGACACAACATCGGACCCTGACACAACACCGGACCCTGACACGTCACCGGCGTCCTGACACAACACCAGCATCTTGACACAACACCGGCGTCCTGACACAACACCGGCGTCCTGACACAACACCAGCATCTTGACACAACACCCTCGTCCTGACACAACACCAGCCTCCTGACACAACACCAGTCGTGACATAACACCCTCGTCCTGACACAACACCGGCGTCCTGACACAACACCGGACCCTGACGCGACCACGACACCAGGGCACCGACTAAAGAACACTGAATTCTGGGACGCTGGGACCAGAACTATTCACGACCATGACTGAAGCTGTGACTGACCCGGTCAGCACCATAACAACATCACATCGCTGTGACTAGAGCTGTGAGCCTCATTCCGTAGCCGCTCCTACTGACCAGACTGTACTAAACCACAGGATTTCGGCACCTCTACCGCCGACGGCCACTCGGCGAGCAGGAGCGTCCAGCCGTACTCAACGGAATCGGCAGCGCCCCTAATGTCGGACACTCTGCTGCAACTGGCTCTGCCGGTTCCCAGTGAACGGCCTTGTCGCAACTGCCCGCCGTCCTCCGGCGTGCCGACCAAGAGAAAGTGGCCGCCGGTGCACGGCGTCCGGTCGGGTCAGCTGCCAGGGATCATATACCTGAAGGCCGCCGCACGGGTCAGCAGGCGAGTGCTCCATGTCGCCGGCCTGACCCTACCCGACAACACCGCCGCCACAGGCGCGCTAAGTAGCAGTCAATGCTAGCGAGGCAAACAGGGGATAACGCCTTCGGAGGGAAGTCCCCGATAGTTAACAGCCATGTTTTAACGTCATTATCTGGAAAATGTACATAAAGCCGGGCCTAGACGGTTTAAGCCGGTTTAAGCCGGCTTAAGCCGGCTTAAGCCGATTTAAGCCGGTTTGAGGCGGGTCACTCTGCGTTGAGATGAGCTGTCGTGTCGGAAACCCAGTGTGGCGGGATAGAGCCACGTTAATTCCGCCGCCGGCACGGTAAGTAACTGCGCAAACTAAGCCCTGATCAGCCAGCGATGAAGCGACGACGGCGTTACACAAGGCATCGGGACACACGATTTCGTGAAACTGGCTCCGTTTGTGTTTGTGGCTCGTGCGGATCGGTCGACCTATTAGACGCGGGCAGAGGCAGAAATCTGGTTTCGAAGTTACCACGATCGTATCGTCGAAATGAAACTGAAGACGAAGCGGGTAGTTTCGAAACTCGAAAACATTAATGTGCTGCGAAGGGCAGGGCCGGGGAAATGTATCTTCGAGCAGCCGAAGCTGTTATCAATATCATATGGTTGCCACTTGCCATGCCCGTGCAGCGGCACGATCATTGATGATAGCTTCGATAGGATGATGTCCGGGGGATCTTTGAACAACTCACAAGTCCTGCTATTGTTCCGTCGGTCACTAGCACTACCAACCAGACATGTGTCAGAATACAAAACGTCCTAAGCTTTCAATCCGGATTCTGGCAATAATCAAGGTGATACAATGCCAATTTGCGATGCCACTTATTGCTCCTCACCTACTTCTTCACATGTAACCTTTTTCTGTTGATCAAAGTACCAGAACACCGTGAAAATAGACAAAGATCCTATGGATCCTACGCATCCCAGGATCCAAGATCAGTCAACGTTAAGTAAAAACTGCTGATCAAGGTTTACTCTTGCTGGTTTGTCTAAATAAGAAGTAATAATTGCAAGTCGTGCTTGGAAAATGGTGAAATATATGTATTTGAGAAATATCTTTACAATGTAAACAACGGTAACCTTTTGTTAAAATTATTTTCGATATCTGAAGGCACCGCGGGCCGGAATACCTACAATGTAAGTTGCCGATACCAGCCGCGGGCCGGACGTCAGGCGGTCGCGGGCCGGAGGTTGCCGACCCCTGAGCTACCCAATATTGATTGTGAGGAAGTAAGTAATGAGCAATAGGTTCCAGACCGGCCAAGTGCTATAGCGCATTTTCCGTAGATACAATCCTCATTCAAAGGTGTGGTCCATGTAGGCAGTTGCAGGCTACTAAATATAGGGATAAATAAAAGGCAGTTGCAGGCTACTAAATATAGGGGTAAATAGTTAACGTAATATCTTTTTGCTTTTTCATATAAATTAATTGACATATTATCGTGACATAACCCAAAACAGTTATACAACATCTGTGTATCCATAGGCGGTGCCCGGTTAGTGAAAAGGGGAGGTCGAATATAATGACTTTTTACGCATGCGGCGCATCTAGCTGACATTTTGAGCTGAGTTTTAAACAACTTTACGTATGTTGACAAAAAATATAGATTTTTCCAGTGGTTTGGGAGAAAATGACGCTTTGATATTCGCCATTTTCAACGAAAATGATGTTTGTAAAACCATAGAAAATGTAGCTATCAGCTAAAATGCCAACCGTAAAGCCGACAAGATGATATTGACAAGGGCTACAATATAGCTATGTCGTATTTTTACCAGTTTCCTATCCCTAAAATAAAAACTTTTTAAAAACTTTAAAAACTTAAAACTATAATTAAAGTTTGTAAGAAACACTACCAACACAAATTGTATTGAACAAGTTGTTAAACAAGTTGTTAACAAACGGAATATGTTACGAAACTACGTATGAACACAAAATGTCAAAGTAATATTTTTGTTTCTGAATAGCATAACTTTTTATATAAAAAAACACAGGACGTAGTTTTGTTAATTCTTTAGACTTTTTAGAACAAATAAATATCTTTTATGTATTTCTCATCTGAGCCCAAGCTGGTATAGGAACATGCATTTTGATTTACTTAAATTATAAATATACATGTTTATGACAGTGAAAAATCCCTGTTTTTGCATCTGTTTCATACACTTTGGTCCATTGAGATTGACCTGACCTCAAAGGTTAACAGTTGACCTAGATGCTACAAGTGAGATACCGTTGGATTCCCCTTATGACGGGCAACACATTGTTGTTTGCGGCGTCACATCTCCCTCCGTTCAGAAGTTATATTGAGCGCCTTGTGCATATGCTGTAATGCAAAATGCTGAGCAATTATCAGCATTGCTGACGATTTCAGTGACCTAGGTCATTTACTGAACCAAACCAAAAAACGACATATTGCCAGATAACGAATACAACGACGAGTGTTTTGACGGTAACGAAACGCTTTATACTCATAACTTAGGTAACAACGAAGGACCGAGTAAAAGTTCCGTTTGGGACATGGTCGATCTCAGGTCATTTAAGTGACTTCGAAGGTCACCAAATGATCTGAAAAATAAAAAAAACACAACGTTGGATTGGCCTCACTGTAGGCACATGCTGGCCTATTCAACGTTGTCCTACGTTGATTGGTTTATAAGTTGGCGAGGCGGGGCTATTTTAGGAGCCTCCGTACGGCGAAGGTGAGAAATGAGTAGGGCGAGGGTTAAAGGTCATCTGGATTGAATATTTGACTCATCGCAAAGATAACTATCCGGGTTATTATACGCGAGAAAAACATACTTTTGCAAGCAACAGCTTTTTCGGCTTTTTCGCCCATAAATTCGAAAAGCATGGCACCACTAGGAGATGCCCGTTTCGTCCCATTTCCCGCGTGCAGAGCAAACAAAAACGTTGGTTTAAAGCTGGACTGAGGCGACAAACCACTATTGCAAACGAAATATTCAACAAATATCAAATGATACTGCTCAGAAAAGGACAAGTGGCGCATCCAACGGCTTTCAAAACAGCAGCTAAGTACCGGTGAACCCGTACCGAGACAAATTACTGTGATATACGATGTCAGGAGAATCAGCAGCTCAGGATGATTTGTTACTCAATCAACGTCTGTATAGTCATGTCATCAATGGTTCCGAATCGATTGTCAGATAAGTCAAGGCAAACGTTTAAGTCATTGTGTAATGCAACTAATTTATGACCTAAGCAAGGCATACTATCTGGCTCGTATGAAATCAGCGACGAGAAATGAATAAACAGGCTTGATTGATAGATTTCGATAAAATCGCAGGGTGCATGTGTTCAAAAGTATCCCCCCCCCCCCCCCTACAATGGTACGCATGTATGAACTGATAAAAAATACTCACGTTTGGCAGGCAAGTCATGCTTAAACAAGTCCTAAGGACCAATAATGTTTTTTTAATTATCAACAAAAGCTCACCTAAGCACCGCAAATAAAACAAACAATAATGCATTGCATTAATAATAACCTAAAAATAGCCTACTATTTTATCACACCACTATATCTATATGGAAGCTCCTGAGAAAAGGCACCGTCATCAGCGCAGCAGACATTTTCGTGTTTATAATACACGGGGTAGCCTACTATGAGGGAACGTAACAGACAAATACTAGCTGGCCAGTTATTAATAATGATTAGGAGTGTTAAAAGCATAGCAAAATTAATTGACCAGTTATCACAAAGATTAACAATTTATCAATACAAAGACGACAGACTTGCCCACAAAAAAACAAGAACTGTAAGAACTGCAGCTGCACTTTTATAATAAATGCAGCGATGCAATTACTTACTCCATGCAATCAGGTGTTGACATCGATTATTGGATTACATAATTGAAAATGCAAGACTTGCAAAAGCCAACTGCAAAGACTGCACCAATCATAATCAGCAACGGTGTAATTGGTTATATATTATAATAAGATTATATTATATTCAACTAAATGTTGCCAAATCATATGGCTTAATCAGAAAACTGGCTAATGCTGCTCTTAAAATGTTATTTATATCCCATCTCACCTATGTTTATGGGAGGAATTACATTGACTCATGACTGTTATTATGCTGTAATGTACCTGACGCAAGAGGCTACAAATCCGCGTCGTTGGATGTTGTTTACATTCGGTGAAAATAAATAAAATAATATACGTACAACGCCGTACTTGACGATGAACAGGCGACCGCAAACGAAATGTAAGGTGAATTTAGACTCGATCGGGAAAGAAGTTCTCGAGATATTAAAAAGGTGCCACGTGAGCACGTGCAGGGGCACACCATCACTGACTTGTGATGAAGAAGCGGTTGAAACTCGAGAGGTTCCTAACCACTTTTGAACACAATCGGCTCAGCTGTTACTGATATGTATATAATAGGTGTGTGCACGTGCGCATGTGAAGAGACAACATGCCCCTGACATTCGGAAAGGCTTAAGCTGATAGATATAAAACCATACACCAGATTTGAACACAATCGAGACCCAGCCGTTAAGTTTTTGTGAGAAAGCGCCTTCCAACGTGGTGCCATATCGCATACTGAAAATTACAAATTCCTCAACAATCGTATTCCTCACTCTATCGAACTACTCACACGTTCGAATCCCCCAAACAGTCTTAACTCAGTTACGAATTACCCAAAAAGAATTCCCCACTCGTTCGAATTCTACGCACTGTCGTTTAACCCATTTACAAATTGCCCAATGACGAATTCCCCATCCATTCGAATTCCCGACACTGTCGTTTCCCCCATTACGAATTTCCCACCAGCTCGAATTCCCCACAATATCCTTTTACGCAATTACGAATTACCTAATGACGAATTCCCTACCCGTTCAAATTTCCCACCATGTTGTTTTCTCCACACTATCGTTTTACCCAACTACGAATTCCCAGCTAGTCGTTAGCTCATACTAGCCTTCCGTCTATCGGGCTTAAGTTTCAAGCCCATCACTAGAGTCAGCCATAGAGTGACTTGGTGATAAGATAGCAGTCAGAACTGCATTCAATTGGTATGGCTTCTGAGATACGGAACAGCAGTTATACGTCCATTCCTAGTTGCTGCTCAGAACCCGCCCGCTGCAGTCTCCTATACACGCAGCAATCCACACAAACGCATTGGAGTAAGTATGCCTGCTGTAATTAGGTATGCAACATATTTGATAGTGCAGCTTTGTTACGAGCTCGTTCTCCCGTGGCTTATTGGGACATTCTGAGCATAAGCGACCTAACGCAACCCAACGCGGCCCGCGGCGACGATTTTGAGACGCATATCTTCCTGTGTGCAAAACAAATCTTATTCACTGGATTTGCTTAAAGGTATGGCGATTTTAGTGACGTCACTACACGCGATTTTGGACCCAAAACCAAAGAAGCTTTAACCCGCGCCCCGCTGGGGTATCCAGCCGAACGCGCCCCGCTGGGGGGGGGGGCATATATTGCCCCCCCTGGTTATCTCCCGAACCAATAG